>JAVCKT010098299.1:0-10856 GCA_032273925.1 Rhynchotus rufescens
TGAACGTCAAGCTGGCCCTGGACATCGAGATCGCGACCTACAGGAAGCTGCTGGAGGGCGAGGAGTGCAGGTGGGTGCAATTAAAGCTCCTAATTTGCAGGGCTGCAACGGAGCTGCAGACTCTTGTCAGCCTTAAAGGACACCCCTGGGCTTCTCACCTTCAGAAAGAACCCAAGCTTGCTTAGAGAGAAGCAATCTCTTATGGAGATGAGCTTTCCTGGAAGACAGCAGCCTTTCATGCAGACTTTTACCTGAAATATTCCATGGGAATTCTCCTACATTTTCAATCAGTTTGTGTCTGTGATCTCCCCTTCAACTCCGTCTTTTTGTTCCTAACAGGTTGTCTGGAGAAGGTGCCAGTGCGGTCAATATCTGTAAGTCCCTTTTAAAGACCTTTTGTGACCCTTGCATTCATGTCTCTGCCGCTCTGTGGTCAATGCTCGTGGCCATCTACAGAGAGGATGTTTTTCCCTTTGCAGCTGTGACCAGAACAGGCTCTGGAAGTGGAAACTGTCTCGCCCTTGGAGGCGGTGGTGGCCTTGGTGCTGGAGGAATCGCGTTCAGCTCTGGAAGTGGGCAGGGAATGGCTGGGTCCTGCGTGGCAGCTGGAAGCAGCTCCAGCGTGAAATACGTCTCTACCACCTCCTCAACCAAAAGCTGCTATTAAAGCCAGACCTCAGCTCTGTTAGCTCCCGTGTACCAGGTTTCATCTTGCATTGCGCATAATTCCTACTCTACTACTTGCACAAGATTTAGAAGGCAGTTGTCTCTTCCTGTTTATACAAATCATGTCATGCTCCTGTTTGTTATTTTACTACAAGAGCCTCATTTCCTGGTGTTTGACTAATAAAAGCCATGTGGAATTCACTCTGCTGCATCCTCTTTTAACTCCAACTAAGTTACAGCGCTGCGGGGAAAATAAAAGTGGTAGATGCAGCAGAACAGAGCCGAGGGAAGCACAAAAGCTGAGACCTTTTCCTCCTTCCTCTACACTCACTGCAATCCATGCAGTGGATTTTACATGCTCTAGGTGTGCCTGCTTGAGCAGGAAGGTTGGACTAGATGATATCTAGAGGTCCCTTCCAACCTTGAAGATTCTGTGAGATCCCAGAGGCACCTTCCATATCGAGGAAGAAAGTGTAGGGAAGTCCTCTTCCTGCCAGGCTAAGAAAAGGAAAGCATCCTTCTATCTTACTTTCTCCATTATAGCATCTCAACATCTCCGTTGCACCTCAATCACAGCCCAAACCCTGAAACCTTTCCAGATGTTATGAGTCATGCACAGAGGTAATTCAGATCGGGCTGTTCCACACATGCACTAGCTGCAGAGGCTAGTAAAACTCCATCAGCAGCATCACCATAATTGGAAAAGACCCTTTAAATCCCTAACTTCATCCTCTTTTGGAAGAGCGGAGTTATCATCATCATCACAAGTGCCTCTGAGCAGCTGAGGCACTGCCTGCAAAGGTGACAAGCACAGATCGAGACAAGTTGTTCCTAGATGCCTGGGTCTGGAATAGCTGCAGTATCAGACTTGGCTTCAGCAGAGATGGCAAAGGGACATTTTTGGCATCTCCAGCTTCCTCCTTGTAGCAACATCAGTACCACTAGCTTCAAACTAAACTGTCATTGACACCAAGCTAAAAACAAGCCCTAAGGGAACCTCCACATAGTTTTTTCCCCAGGTAATCACTGCTACGAGAAGTACAGACTGGAAAATGTTGCCTCATTTTATGAGCCTGAAGGTTGCCAACTGGTTGCATTGGGTGAGCCTAGTGATTAACGGGTTGGGAACAGCCACGTGCCCTGCATACCAAACCAATGAGCTCAGTCCAAGACGGTGAGACCTCCAGAAGAACAAACATGACTTGGTCCCCATGGCCTTCACCAGCAGCACCCTACCTGCTGAGAGACCAGAGACATTTATTTCCATGGAAATTTCCAAGTGTTGCACAGAGAAGGTTGAGCTCCCGTCATTCAGGAGAAGATTCTCAACAGCTCCGCGTATCCTGACGAGACTTTTCAAACAACTTCAGATCCCTGCAGCCATTGCAGTCCTCTGAAAGCTGAATCTTAGCGAGACCGTTGAGCACCCTGAACACTCACATTGCTAACTGACATGAGGAGAGACACGCTGTGCAAAAAGAAAGATTGATTTTAAGTGTATGCGTGTGCTTCCATCCCCTCCTTATTTATTTGTTTATTATGATAAAGTCCCTTAGCATTGACATGTTGGGTGGTTTCAGCATTTCTGAAAATCAGGATTTATTTTCCACCCCGTTGAAGTCACTGAGGTCTCAGCTAAGGGTCTCAGCACAATTCAGTAACTCCTTAGGCTGCTCCCTCTCATCCCCTCCTTGCTCTTTGGAAAAACATCTGTCCAGCTATAGCTCCTGCCACCATACCCACAAGGGATACGCAGCTTAATGGACGTGAACAAGTAACGAGCTGAAATTGTCCATCTTGAACCAGAAAAACGAGAGATGAGAGCCAGGAGCAGGCTGCAATTCAAAGCAAGGGCACGTGCATCCTGCCCAAATCCCTGTGATCTCCCTTTCTTGGGAGATGGACTGTCTATCACCTCCTGCCACCATCACCAACAGCCCTGGAATAGACCTGACTGCCTCGAGGCACAGAAATCATCCTCCACTTCCTACTTCTGGACTTCTTTGTGGCGAAGAGCTTAGACAGCTACGAATCTACGCACAGCTAGGACTTAAGCATGACTTAAGGATCGGATATTCCTCATGCAAGGAAATCTGAAGCTCTTTCCCCCCATGGAAGGGTGTCTCCAGCACGGCATGCCTTACTAGCCACACTGACTCCATCCTTGGAGCTCCTGTCTCTCATCTCCACCATTTAACCTGTTCCATCGTGCCAGGCATCTGTCCACGGTTGGGACGGTTTTGATCCGTTCCCAGGAGCAGGGCAGCTCACCGGGACTCCTCTCCGTGGCCCTCCCTCCTCTCCTGCCATCCCCAAGGCTCCGGTGACTAATCCAGGTGTGGTGGCAATGAGCTCAGCCCGGCTCCACCTTGCCCTCCCGGCCTGAGAAAAGCGGCGCAAGGCTCCCGCCTGCACCAAAAACTGCTGGGGAGATAAAAGGTGCCTTTAATGAGGGCCCGCGGCTGCCCGAGGTGCCTCTTCCCCCTGCCTACCCCCAGGGCTCCCTTTGCATGGCAGCTGGCAATACATCTACAACACACACTGGCAGAGCAAGGATGCAGAGCAAGGATGGAGCTTGGGCTTGGCTTTTCCTCCTGCTTCCTTCTCACCTCTGTGCTGCAGCGCTCAACATCTCCTTCCCATCACACTCTGCACTATCCATGTGCGGAGCAGCGATTCCCACGTGTCCGTGCTGGTTGCAGGCTCTATAGGGACGCTCACCTCTGCTTCCCAGCAGGTACGAGAAGAACCACCAGAGCAGGACTGGAGACAACGAGTTTGGGCCGTTCGTTCGAGAAGGTGAGGCGCCAATAACAAAGAAAGGACAGAGTTTTTAAAGGCAAGATGCATTTGGATGCAAATAACCCTTTTCATGCAGCAGTGCCAAGCTGGGCAAAGCACTTAGCAGACAGGTAGTCATTCCTCCTGAAGGAGGAACACCCAGATGTGCCAGCGCTGCCTCGGCTCCGTTGATGGCAATAGCTCCCTCTTGCTCCAAGCCCCTCATCCAGAGCTCACGTAAGTCCCGATCTCTTGGATCCAGGTATGATCCACGTGAACCAGACCTTGGAGTCACCCCACGGGATGCTCTGGGTGATATTCAGCCCTTCTTCATTAATTCCCTCCCTCCACAGGCCCTCAAGAACAACGAAACCTACCAAAACCTGGTCAGCATTGCTGCAGAAACCTAAGACACCAACAGCCTGAGCTGGGCAGAGGCTGAATCCTCGTGCCAGAACAAGGCGAGGATGTGAAAATCAACCCAGTGCACCAGGAAATTTTTGTCTAGCCTTTCCCAGCAAGCCAAAACCTGCTCCTATCCACCAAATACTCCTGTTCACCTGCTACTCTGCAGCAGGTGCAGCTCCCTGCACTGCAAGCAAAACTCGACCCAAGCCAGGTGGTAGCTGGACATTCATTAGTGTGCGGTTTGAGGCCTGGATGGTGGCTAAACCTTTAACTGTAATTAACTGTTTTCGTTGAAATGAGTATCACCCTTTAGGTCAGATCTCTGCCAGGATCTCTGTGTTGGTTCAGATCCGTTCATTGGGCTGTGCTGTTTCGTGTCGCTGAGAATGAACCCCCTAAAATCACCAGGAACAGAATACACACTCCATCCTACAAAGTCATCGCTTTTATTTCAATCCCTGTCCTTCCTGTCAGAGACTCATCTTCAGTTAGACTTCATTTAGATGTAAGACACCCCAAAAAATTGATTATGGAGTGTCACCAGCACAGGGGGCAAATTGTTACTGGAAACTATCCTAAATAACAGGCTCTCCTTCCTCCCTTCCCTCCAGACTGGCTACAGAAGATATTTGCACAACCAATATTTGTAATTCATGTAGCTCTTAAGCCGTGAATTGAGTATTCATTGAGTTATTCCTTAAAATGTCCTGGAACTGAAGATAACCGCATACAAAGGAGTCATTGCAGCCAGTCATTATCACCACACAGCACACCTCAGGGTTTGAAACATGGGCAAGCAGCAGAGCATCAAGGAAAACCATCAATATGGGAAACCAAAGACCGAAATTCCCTTATGCAACTTGGAATAAACTATCCCCCTCCTACGGTTTCTCATCCCAGCCATGGTCTCCAGCATGGAAGCAACGATGCCAACGGACACACAACGAGTCACACTATCTCATTCCCTCCAAGGGAAAACACATTCCCTTGCCTATCTCCTGGCTTTGGAGAGACGTCTCTTCAAGACTCGTTCATTTTGGGGCACAAAATCCATGAGCAGATGCCGCCAGCAGAGCTTAGCTCCTCCATTCCCAGGGCTCCCTCTTGCTTCGGTGCTCTAGTGCAAATCTGGATTCGCTTGGGTTTACACCAGCATCCGTAAAAGCAGAACCAGCCCAAGAAAAAGTTGGAAAAGCAGCTTTGGTAACATCAATCTAATGTAACCCAGAAAAAAGAATCTCCATTTGAGTGCCTTCTTTCTTAGCTTTTTTTCCTAAGAAAAGAGAAAGGAGGAAAAAAGGCTGGAGAACTATGTGCCATAACAAAACTAGTCCGCTGAATCTCATCTGCTGCTCATCTGATTTTACAGTTTTATCAGACCTCTTTGATAAACTGCAGCCAATGGAGCTGCCTGGCACGGGACCTGAACGCCACGGTGAAACCCATCTCTAAGGAGAACTTCTTAAAACAAGATTTTAAATGAGCAAAATTTGGAAACACTAAGCGTAGCAGAAAGCCTTTGCCAGAGAGGGGCCACAGAACAGGAACACTCAAATGTTTGGGGAGGTTTTCCATGTCAAACCAAGCAAGACCAGAAAACGCGGCAGGTTTCGCCTAGCCAAACACCTACACGAGATCCAGTAGAGAGATCCATGAGACCTACGTGAGATCCAAAATTACCGAAACAGGTAATTTGGGGTAAAATGAACCTCTCCCCACCAACACCTCCCTCTCTGCACAGGCCCAACAGGGCTCCAGGCAGTTGGCTGGAGATGCCTGCTTGGGAGCACCCCAAGCTGTCGGGTCAGCACATGGGAGCTGGGCTGGCTCAGACAAGCTGAGCTCTGCTCAGCTCTGTAATTAAAAACCCGAGCAAGAGGAAGGCAGAGGAGAAGCCAACATGCCCCTTGCACCTCGTGAGCTGCCAACCATCACACGTAGCAGCTCTTCCCCAGCATCCAGGGCCCAACCATGAAAGATGCTGGGCTCTCTGAAGTCCTCTCAGGCTGGCTCCGAAAAAAGTGCTTAGCACATACAACTCCCACACAGTCTTACCTTAAAACGCTGCCCAGCTAAACCAAGCAGGGCAGCTTTCAGGCTTGCACGTGGGAGCTTCTCTCTGATCCTCTTCATGGGGCAGAACGTGTTCTCAGACCATTGGGAATGCCAAGAAACGGGGATGAAAGCAAATGTGCTTCTAAAAGAGTGCTGAGCTTTTCAGGTCCTCAGTGTTATTCTATTTGGGTAGTAAAGGGAGGCTCCAGACCTCCTTTTGGGGGTTTCTGCAGTGGGGGTGAGGTGACAATACCCACAGATCCTGTTTTCTTGACTCCAAGCAATGGAAACGAGCAGGGAAAGCCCTGGTGGAACGGGCTAACCATTGGATGTCTCTCCTAGGAAACGGCTTCAAGGAGCCATCTCGGACACCTCTGTTACTGTGCAGATGGACCACAGCCGAGGCCTAAGCACGGATGACATCATCGCTGACGTCAAAGCTCAGCACGAGGACATCACCAAGAGGAGCTGGGATGACGCAGAGTGCTGGTGCTACAGCAAGGTGAGTCACCATGAGCGCTTAGAAAGACATTTCCTCCTTCATGCACCATTTTTGTGAAGCACCTACTGCTTTGGATTTCTGGACTTTTCAACCCAAATACATTTTTGTGCTATTTGTGCCCTCCTGGTGTATGACACATCCTAACGTCCTGCACACAGAGCGGCTCCAGCCTAAGTGAGTCATCCCTTTGCCTCTAGTGCCATCGATCTGTGGCAAAGATCGAGACCCAGGATCGAGCACCCAGGATCAGACGGCTTTTGCTCCTGACTCATCTCTTTGGTCTGATTGTTTATTTTCTTTGCGTTTTCTCTCTCCTCGGTATGAGGAACTCAGAGAAACCGCGGGCAAACATGACGACAGCTTGCGCAACACGAAGGACAAAATTAGGGAGCTGAATCGGATGATTCAGAGACTCAACGGACAACTTGAAAGCACCAGAGTCCAGGTAAGGATGACTCAGGGACAAGGCATCAAGGCCAGTTCTCAGGCTAGGGACTCCAAACCCCTCTATTACAGCCAAGGAGCAACAGAGCCAGGTCTGAGGAAAAACACATCCGCTGCTCGACTCTGTCTCTGGAGTGTAGAATACGGACAGAGATGAACAGTTTAGAACCACAAGCAACTCCTACCCCTTTGCTACCATTAGAACAGAGAGCAAAGCCAAGCAGGAACATCCTTGAGTCAGGGGTTGAGCTACAGAGGCCAGGCAGAGCAAAGCGGGATGGTCCAACGCAGCGGATGGATGAGACCGCGAACAGGCAGCAGCTCTGAACTGTTCAAAGAGCAAACAGATAAGCGGTGATAATGAGTATCTCCTGTCTCCAGAGATGCAAACTGGAAGGAGCCATTGCTGAAGCAGAGGAGCAGGGGAAAGTGGTCAGCAAGGATGCAAAGCACTCTGAGCTGGAGGATGCCTGCAAGAGGCGAAGCAGGACCCGGCCCGGCAGCTCCATGAGGACCAGGAGCTCACGAACATCAAGCTGACCCTGGACATCGACACTGCGACCTACAGCAGCTGCTGGAGGGAGAGGAGAGCAGGGGAGAGCTTGCACATCCCTGAAAAACGCTTGGATGTGCAATGCATTTCCCACCACCGCCCTTCACAAGCTGCCTGAGAAGCCATCACCCCCTTTGGGCACTGAGAACCAGCATCCTGCGAGGTGACGCTTTGCAAAACAACATACGGGCTCCAAACCCTTGCACAGTCAAAAGCTCCTCCTGAACTAGGGCGTTTCTCCCAAGGGGAAGATCTGGCAGGACCAAGGACGATGCCTTGTGGAGCCTCAGGTCTTACCAGGGCAATGGGAAAGCTCTTCCCCACGCTGCTCTCGGGAAAACCTCCTCACGGCCACGAGTGGAGATTGCAGCCAGTCCAAACCCCTCCTTGGACCAACCAGCAGCTCTCTGCACGCCCAGAGCACCCAGTTAGAGCCAGGGATAGGGGAACAGAGCACACGTGGACTTCGGGATTTACCCACCTTCATTTCCCACATCTGCCCAGGTTGCACGTAGACGCTGGCTGCCCCGTGGATATTTAAGTACTAAACACGTTCTTGTTTTGATATCTTATTATCTCCCCTCTGTCTCTATTACCCAGACCCTGCGATCCTGCAGGATCTCGTCTTGCAGGACTGAAATGCGGAGCTGAAACGCTTCTTTGCAGCCCCGTGCTGCTCTCGGGGAGGAACGGCCAGCGATGCCACCCCGGGTGCTGGCAGCCTCCTAACTGAAGCCTCAACACTGAGGAAAGGGCTTCTCTTGGCGACCACAAAGGCTCCAGGTGGCCGTTGTCCCTGCAGCTCCAGCAAGGGCTCACTCCAGGTCTGCCCCATGGGTCTCCTTGCTGCTTGGGCTAGTAGCCCCAAAGCACGAGCCCTTCTCACCTGCCATGGCCACGTTTGGTGCTTGAATGAACTGGCCACAAACAAGGACTCAGAGCAAACCAGGCAGGTAGAATTCACCCAGAAGGTGAAAGGCTCAGTGAAGCAAAGCCCACAGCTCCCAACTCCCCATCTGCAGCTCTGGCCCTGCTCCAGGAGAAGCTGCAGGCTCAGGAGGAACCTGGAAGCAGGAGGAAGATAATGGCTGGTGATGCTCCAAGCTCCTGAGCATCCCAGGACACAGAGCAGCACAAACAAGGACCTCTCATCCGGGATCAAGGAAGGATGCAACAAGGAATCTTTATTAGCAGCCTTGTGACAACTCTCAGACCAAAAGGCAGGAAACTTCAACCAGAGAGACGATGCTAGGAGAGGGCTGAGCTTGCACCACAACAATTCCGTGCAGCTTCGAGTCATTTATTTCCTATTTCTTTCCTCCTGCTGCAGTAGTAAAGTACTGCCCTGGCTTATGTAAGTTGAAGAAATATTCTGGCAGGAGCAAGTAGTTATTGCAATGATGCATCAACAAAACCTGCTTTTTCCTAGCTGTAGTAGAGACATCAAATATCACTAGTTATGCTTTGAAATACAGGGTGGTAAAGAGAGGTCCAAGAATGGGCTATGTTCTCTCTCAGGTTACTGGGTTATTTATAGATTTAAGCAAATTTTTATCCCTTCAACTTTAGGCTTCTTTTGAGGGGAGGGAAGAACTAGAACTTGTTTATGAGTTATGGGGTTACAAAGAGCCTGAAAGATAGAAATGAGCTTCATTCGGAGGAGACCTCTTGAATTCCATCTCCGGGCCAATTTCCAAAGAAAACAAGGAAAAGAAAATCCAAAACAGTTTCACTGCTTTCTTTCTGGTGTATTTTAAGAAAACAAATCCAGATTGAAAGTCATAACAAGGACTGGCATTTTCCAAGGACCCCAAGGGCATAAGGTATTCCAGATCACAGGCGGAGGATGATAATTCTTCTGGTCTCTTTTGCAAAACCTCAGCAGAAATGCGGAAAAGTTTGCCATTCAAATGATTGCTTTGCCCTTCAAAGGGTGCAATTCAGCTCTGAGCAGGGGGTACCAGGCACATAAGTAACATATAAGCGTCACCCCACCTGCGTCACTGGGGCAACTTCACCCTCCAGGCTTGAACCTGCTCTTGGTGGGATGATTTTCCACCAAGGTCAACACTGCAGGATCAAGCCTTGAGCATGATGTGGCAGGGCCAGGTCTTCTGGTATGTCTTACTCCAATTCATTCGTCACTGCAGAAATTTTGCAGCCAATTGGTTCTATAAAAGGCACCACAACTTTTCTTTCTATGGTTTCCCTCCCCCCCTATGTGTTTGGGTACTGGTGGCTTCGGAGTTTACTTCCTGATGCTTCTCCGGGTGGACGAGGTCGTGGTCACGGTGTAGGACTTGGAGCCACCTCCAGAGGAGAAGCCCAGGGCCCCGCTGCCCATGCCGGCTCCCAGGCTAAGGCCTCCTCCAAGCAATCCACTGGAGCTGGAATAGCCACCTCCGCCACTGGAGCTGACCACAGCTAGGAGACCACACAAAGAAGCAAGCCAAGCATGAGCACCAGGGAACTTCAAAGCTAGCACAGCACCCTCACAAAGAAACAACCCCAAAATCCCAACCGCCTCCTCCATCCATCATATCTGGCAGGGGGTCAACAAGAGGGATAAAAAGCAGAGCAACCGGCCCAGGGAGCTGTAGATTGTATTTGAGACACCAGCATTTGGTCAGCGTTCAGGCAAGACGAGTGCTCAGTGCTTCCCAAGTCAGGCAGACCCTCTACACTCTATCCTAGACCCCAGACTTTTCTACTTCCCTCAATTCCAAGGGCCTTTGTCCATGAGCACGCTTTTTCCCCCCAAATAAAAATGGGAGGAAAGAAACCAAAGGATCATCCTGCCCCTCCAAGTTAGGATTCAGACAGAAAACGTAGGGCTGGAGTCTGCCATAGAGTCAATAGCCCCACCAAGGTCCGACCCAGGGGCTCTCATGTAAGAGCAGGGTTAACTCTGCAGAAACTGAGGGCACTGCAAGGCACTATTATAAATTATTAAAAGAAAAAGTCAACTCACAGATGTTGACGTTGCCAACTCCATCGCCCGCCAGCCTGTTGGAGAAGAAAAACACAGAGGCAGAAAGAGGGAAAAGCGCAGGTTAGGTTCTGTATTACTCAGCGTTCCCTTAGGGCCTCGCTTCTCTGGATGAGCACAATGGACGCAAATTATTGTTATTGCTGCTGTAAATAATTCAGACAAGATAAGTGTGCCATCCAGCGCTTTGTTCTGGCCCTACATTTAGCAGCTCTGTTATCACGGAAGGGGAAGAAGGGGGGGATGACAGAGCAAGGACAGCCCTGTCCTGACTCCGAGGGGATCCGATCCATGTGGAAGTTTTCTGTCCCCGGAGCGGAGCGCACTGGTGAACAGCTCCTTTGGTTCTTGCTTGAACACTTTCAGAAGTATCCAAGAGGAGCACCCACCTGCTCTCCTCGCCCTCCAGCAGCTTCCTGTAGGTCGCGATCTCGATGTCCAGGGCCAGCTTGACGTTC
>JAVCKT010098302.1:0-10852 GCA_032273925.1 Rhynchotus rufescens
CGGCGTCTTCGCTTAGGCTTCGGGGTTGGTCGTGGGGGCCTCGGTGGTTGCGGGGGTCGTCTCTTTGGCTTCGGCCTTGGTCGTGGGTGCCTCAGTGGCCGCCGGCGTCGTCTCTTTGGCTTCCGGGGTGGTTGTGGGCACCTCGGTGGCTGCTGGTGTTGTCTCTTTGGCTTCGGCCTTTGTCGTGGGCGCCTCGGTGGCCGCCGGTGTCGTCTCTTTGGCTTCAGTGGGGGTTGTGTCTTCGGCCTTGCTTGTGGGGACAGTTGTTGTCTCTTCATTTTCAGGGGTAGTCGTAGCTTCTGCCTTGGTGGTGGGCGCCAGGGTTGTCTCTTTGATTTCAGGAGGGGTCGTGTCTTCGGCCTCGGTCGTAGGTGCCTCAGTGGCCACTGGGGTTGTCTCTTCGTTTTCAGGGATGGTCGTGTCTTCGGCCTTGGTCGTGGGCGCCTCCGTAATCGCCGGGCTTGTCTCTTCGCTTTCAGGAGTGGTAGGTGCCTCTGCCTCTGCTGCTGCTTCAGTGGCTGCAGTAGTATCTTCATTTTCAGGGCCAGTAGGAGAGATTTTCTCTGTTGTTACATCCTCATTCGTTGCAGTAGTGTCTTCATTTTCTGGACTGGTTGGAGGTTCTGCTTCGGTGGTTGTTTCCTCAGGGTCTATGGGGGTAGTGTCCTCACTTTCAGTTGAGGTGGGTGCATCTGCCTTGCTAGTTGTTGCCTCTATTGCTACAGGTGTTGTCCCTTCTTTTTTAGGGGTGGTGGGAGGCTCAGTCATGGCTGCAGGAGTTGTCACTTCATTGTTAGGTGTGGTGGGAGGTTGTGTGGTTGTGGCTGCGGGAGTCGTCTCTTCTTCCTTGGGGGTCGTGGCTGCAGGGGTTGTCTCTTCCTTGGGGGTCGTGGCTGCAGGGGTTGTCTCTTCCTGCTTGGGGGTCGTGGCTGCAGGGGTTGTCTCATCCTTCTTGGGGGTGGTGGGAAGCTCGGTGGTGGTTGTGGCTGCAGGGGCTGTCTCTTCTTCCTTGGGGGTCGTGGCTGCAGGGGTTGTCTCTTCTTCCTTGGGGGTTGTGCCTGCAGGGGTTGTCTTGGGAGTGGTGGGAGGCTCTGTGGTGGTCGTGGCTGTGGGGGTCGTAGGAGGCTCGGTGGTAGTCGTGGCTGTGGAGGTTGTGGGAGGCTCCGTGGTGGTCGTGGCTGCCTTGGCAGCTGCAGCAGTTGTCTCTTGGGGAGAAGAATGAGAGAGTTAGAGAGAGGTGAAATAATAACTTCCTGAATTTAAATACCTGGCTTCAGCTGATTTTTTAATCCTGGATATTTTTTCCCTTTTTGCAGCGTCTACTTCAAGGCTGTCTTTGATGCTTATAGGTATGCTGATTTGAACCTTCTTGTACCTACAGCTCTTCTAGTCAAAAATGAGCAGTAAATGCTTCTATGTTTTAATCTCTTGCTAAGCTTTATCTCTGCAATGCTTTGCAGTTTGGTTCTTTTTTTCAGTCCGTTCTCTCTCTCCCTCTCTCTTTTCTATTTTTTCTCCTCCTATGACTTTTTCTGTGCTAATGTCTCTTATTAGAACTGCACTGACACTTGTTTTTCTTGGAAACATCAAAGATGGGCAGGGCAGCATCACCAAAGTGTCTAAATTTAATCTCACACGTCTGAGCTAATGCTAATGGTTGCGTCCTGGTGCAATTAATGTAGATAGACTGCATACAGAGCCCTGCATAACAGAATAGCTTTTTTTTTCCTACTTGATGTGTTTAAAATATCATAGTTCAAGTGCAGTCAATTAAGCTATTTGCATTTCCTTATTTTTGTTTCATTTTACCACTTCGATTCATGCTCATCTTGCGATAGGAAACTGTCACAGTGGCTAGGCAAGTGCTTCAAGTTCTAGAAATAATTCCCAAGGGTTAAAAAAATGGCCAAATAGTCTTAATTTCTTGTTATTTCAGAGTTCAAGTACAACCCGATTTCTCAAGCTATCGTTCAAGATGAGGAATATCAAAAACATTGGAGAACAGCGTGTTCTCCATTCAGAAAAAAAAAAAAAATTATGGATGATTTCTGAAGCTGTATGAAGTCTGACTTGATTGAAATTAGTGAGACCTGCTAGGAGATCTTCCTATCTTGGTTCTGTCAGAGGGTCACTGTCCCAAAACAGCACCCACTTCATCTTGCAGCTGTGGACTTCACCAGAACTGACAGTCACCTGCAACTTTCCTTTGTAAAGATAGGCATGAAAATGCAATAAAGACCCAGGAGACATCACCACGCTCTCAGCATCTGTGTTGTGAACTCTCCAGACCCAGCAGAGTCCTTCCTGACCCTAGGTGAGGTAATAAGTTTACAAACCAAGTGCTTCCAAGCTTGGTAAGCATCTGGTAATGTCCCACATTAGCTCCCTGTACCCAGAACAGGAAAAAATGCTCTTTCATATTCGTTCAGGTAACACCCATCCTGTTTCATTCCTGTTCTTTCCTACCTTCTACAACTTTAGGGGGTTGTGTTACTTCCTTTGGCTTCTCCTCCTCGTTTTGGGATGAGCGCTTAGATGGTGATTTGTTTCCTGGAGGAGAAGTCTCGGGTGGTGGCTGTGTGGCATGTGCTGAAAGAAATAAAATCCTCTGTTAGTGGGAGAGTTTTTCACCAGAACAAGCTGAGCATTTGCTTTGAAGAATTAGTTATATTGTAATTTTTCACGTATCTGATAATTCTATGTGGACAGGATTGCACTTTTAAAAAAAAAAAAAAAAAAAAATCTTTCCTTTTGAAGAGAAGGGAGCCACCACTTAGGCATGGCCTAAGGAAGCAGCGCAAGCTCTAAATTTTAAGCTAACTTTCAGCAGGTTCAGTTCAAGGAGAAAATGAAGCTTTATGTTCAGATATCCTGAACAGAGCAGAACACTGATATTTCCTACTTATATTGTGGGAGCCTTTTTGTTTTGTTGTTCTCTTGGTGGTGGTTTCTGGTAGCCCTACCTGTGTGATTCAGTAAAACCTGCACTCTGAAATTAGCAGCTGTTATTCAATGGCTAATTTGTCCTGTCTTAAGACCCTGCAAGCAGCCCCCAGGTCTTGGTGCTGATTGCTGGTCAGGTAGAGGCTGGCAAGACCAGCAAGTAGTGCAAAGTATATGATATTCTGAAATCTGTGATGCTCTGAAAACATCCATGTAGTTTCTGCACCCTAGTTACTGGATTTGGGGTTTTTGCGCTGAGAATGTGCTAGCAAAACTGAGGTTGGTTGAATTTTATGTAATACTGATTTTTGGAGCTCGTGTGAGTGATACCGGGAGGCGAGTCTGCACAGGAAGCATCTCGGGAATGCTGCGTGTGTGTATCTAAACGCAAGCAGGGCAAGCGCAGGGCTGGAGGGGGGTCTCTTACCCTCTTTGCAGTGCTCTGCGTAGTCAGCGCAGCACTTGCCGTATCGCTCGCAGTCGGCATCGCAGTCGCAGGGCCTCCCTCGCTGGAAGGCTTCAAAGCAGCGTCCGCTGCAGGAGAGCGCTGCGGGGACAGGGCACGCGGTGAGCGCCGCGGGAGCCGCCGCGCGTGGGCCCCGCGCCGAGGTGAAGCCGAGGGGCTCGGCCCCGTCTGCAGAGCAGCCTCGGGAGGGCCGCTGCGTTTCCTGGCCCGTCTAAGTGGTGGGGTTCGAGGTCGGACCCTGTAACCGGAGCTGCAACCACAAACGTGACCTCCGAGTTCACCATGGGTAGGTCCCACCGTAGAAGACTTTAATCTCCCTGATCAGATAGCAGTGATCTCTTGAATAGAAATTAAATTCAGCATTTTTTTTTTTTTAAATCAGCAATTTTTAAAAATTCAGAAAGTGATTTTGGGCCAGGTTTGGGGTAAGATCCTCATCCTGATGCTGCTTTGCATCAGCACTGACGTGTCTACCTACACAGTTATGAAACAGAATTTGTCAAAATAGGCTCTGCCTTAGTGTAGCCTATGTGCACATGGTGCAGCTGGATGGCTGTGCAAATTAGAGTGACTCTTTGGAAATCTTATCCCCATTTAGTATATGGCTCTTGAGTTATTAATATTAGATTAATAATACCTGATATACTTTGACACAAAACTTATAACTATATGCTTTTAATACTTCACTATTGATTCTAATAGCTTCAATGGCTACTATGTTTCTGCTTTTTAAAAAAAGTATATATGTGTTTTTTATATTTACATATTTAAGTATATACACATATATAGACATGTTTATCTATAAAAACATTTATTTTTATTGACATTCAATAGTACCTTGAATGGGTGTTTATTATGGTTGTTTACTAAAGGTCTGATTATACTAGGTCTAAAGTTAGAATTTCTTGAGGGTCCTTTGCATCTTATGGGACTGGCCTAATAACTAGCTCTCATTCGATATTTGCAGAATATTGTGATCAGTTATTCTGTGCATGACTCTCATACTGAAGTTATTATTTTGGTGGCATTCAGAGCTTAAAATAGCAGTTGGCAATTAAGCGATTATATGGTGATATTAGGATTACTGTGCACACAGGTCCTGAACACCTCTTGAGCAGAGTGGGTCCACGTGCAAGACAAGAACTATTTTTATTTTATAGGGGTTTGGTTTGCATTCAGAAATGATGCCTGATATTTCTGCAATGGCTGAGAAGAGCAAAGAGCAGGTGTTGGCTGAGAGGGCAGAATTTAGCATTTACAGTATTACTGTATCTATCTTTTAAGCAAAGCTCAGCCTTTGTTGCTGGACCTTAACAAGCCTGAGCCTAGGACTTTAAGTCCCCTGGAGCTGCAGGGTGTTGTAAGGAGCACTAGTTATTCGAGTCACTAATATTTTTGACACTGGTAATTCATAATAAGATACGCTAGATAAATCCAAGAGTTTCCAACTGTTTTCATAGGGAATTTATTTTCACTGTGCAGTTTTAAATTGTATATGTATAAAGCATATAAAAAACTTGTTCTGCATCAAAACATATCGCGTAAACTTTAGCTATCTCCAAGGGTTTCAGGACTAAACTTATTCAGTTTCTTTGTGTGTCTTTTTTTTTCCCAATTTTGTTTTTGACCATATTGAAATAGCACTGGATAGGCAGCATTTCCCATTATTATTAATAAAGGACTTTGGTTCTAGAACTTACGTGGCCCTTATTCAGAGCTGGGTTCTGCCAGTGGCCACACAGTGGCTGACTCCTCACCTCAGATCCCACCACCTCCACCGCTCTCAAAAGCTTGACCTTGCCCCAGAATTTCCCTGGAAATATCCACGAATTTCCCCTGGAAGACCTCAATTTCCCCCTGATTTTTGCTTATAATTTTTTTTTTATATATGTATTTTTTTTTCTCGTGCAGGAGACAGACGGACAAAGCGCAGACACGGGCAGGAGGAGCAGGCGGAGGGCGAGGAGCGCGCGGCCGAGGCGGAGCGGGCGGCGGAGCCGAGGGGCCGGGGTCCCGGCGGCGGCCGCGGGCGGCACTTACCCGGCGCGCAGAGCTTCCCGAAGTCGGGGCAGCATTCCTTGAAGCGCTGGCAGCTATAGTCACACTGGCAGGCTCTCTCTCTAGAAAACCCTTCCCCACATCTCCCTGTACAGCTTGATAAATCTAAAATCATACAACACCAGAGTAAACATGGCCAGGCGGGGACGGCGTGCGCGGAGACGTTGAACGGCACTGCAGTAACACCCATGTGTTCTACTTATTTTGTATTTTCCCTCTAAATAATTGCATTTATTCAGTCAATGTAAAAGAAACTAAGGGACCAAGTCAGCCCTCCCAAAGCCTGGCGGGCAGGCCAGGGATTTCCCATCTTTGGTGAGAATGAGGTTGGCCCTGATTTGAGGGTGTAGGTATGATCAGGAAGTCAAAGGATGAAGTTTCCAATCAGAAGATTGGATGTCTTCAGAGCTTTCATGTGATCATCACAATCACGATCAGCCATGACTTGTAGAACATAATTTTCCAGTGTTTGAGCTTAAGGAGAAAAAGGTTCTCCTGCTCCCACAAGTCAAAGGTCACTTATCAGTGACTCATTTAGGCTGGATTAGGCCGGGGGGCAGATCTCAGCCACCTCCATGCTCCAGGTTTGAGCTATGAGGTCTGGTTGGGGATACAAGGGGGGGAAAAATGCTGGAGGTTGGGGAAACCTGGAAGTGTCATCAGGCTGCTGCATCTAAAACAAATGCAAAGCTATTCTTACTGTTTGTTTTCTTTTCCTTCAGCAAATGAACAACTAAGGCGAGTGGCATCGCCTTGCTTGTGCTCTGAAGTACGAACACATATGCAAGGACTTGGGCTCTTGTAGCATCATTTTATTTTACCTAATTGTAAGTACAAGTACCAAGCTGAAGGTACTATATAAAATCAATCTGTTCAATATTACTTAGTAGCATATATATTTTATAGTCAATCATCATCATATGCTGCCTATATGATGGGAGCATATCCTCCTATTAAAACTCCCAGTTCTTATCTAAGTAAATTCTTTGCCCCAACAGAAAGCTTAACATCACCAGAATTTTTTGCAGAACTTTATATTTAACACTATATATATGACTATGGATCTTTGCTTTCGATTTTGATATTTTTTTGATAAATTGCTCGTAAGTTCTGCCTTGATAATGACTGACAAATTGATCCAAACTGGTCGGAATTAGCTTGGGCAATATATGCAATGGCCAAGATGCCAGAGCAAATAGTCATTTGGGACAACTGTCCTTGTTATGGGAAATCTCTGCTTGTGCCCTCCCGGCTTCTCCTGCAGGACACGAGTGGATGGAGTGTCCCCGAGCGCACGCACAGACACTGAACAACCAGCAAGCTAAACAAGGCTTCACATAACCAGCTGAAACACTGAGCAAGGACAACAACAAGAAATAACATGTAACGCAACACCAAAGACACAGTAATTTCTCCCAGTGCACACGCAGTGTGTGCAGGAAGGTAGACCTTGGGGCAACAAATAATTTAATCTGTGAATCCTCTTTCCCACAGTTATTTGCTTATACTATACTTATATCTTACTATATACTTATATCTATATTCATTTATTTATTCATTACTAGTTCTTTACAAGTAGTGAATAAATGTTACCCTGAAGTTAATGGATTTGAGTTAAAGAGCTCTCAATAATGAGCAGCTTCTCTTCACATCTCACTGTGTACTCAGTATATTGCACCTTGAGTTTGTACCCAATGTTGCACCGAGGTTACAAGGGCACCTCTAAGGAAAAAGCACTAAAGATTGTAGTGACTTTGATGCAATCTGGCATTTTCTGTGCTGCAGGGATCTGCCTGGGTGTCCAAATCCAGTTATTCACTACTAAATATTAGTAAATTATAGTCTACTAGCAAACACTATACCATGTTGTCGTTATAATAACATTAGAGGTATCTGAGAGTTGTGATAGCAAAGGGCTTGCTGCGCTGCAGGTCCCTCCATAGGTGCCTAAAATTGCTACAAGCCAATCACTTAGTTCTGAGAGTAAATAAGAATCTGTGGCATATGGAAATAATTGCCAAAATTGACCTCTCTGGTGGTCACAACTGTGTATTTGATGGCAAGGAACATATTTAGGAAGGTGCGACCATTTCTTGTCCTAAGCCCATCATATTTAAGTATTTCTAACCAAACAGAGAAGTATAGTAATTAGAGATACTTTAATACATATTGACAATTGTCTGGGCTAAATATGTCAAGCATACATCTACATTTTGCATTATATTTGCATGTTCTGCCACCAAAACAGAGGACCAAAATGTATTTTAGAAAGTATCCTGTGGTTAGAGTATGTAATCATAACACCTATTTGAGAGAGAGCAACAAAATTCCGGAATTCTGTATTTTTCCCAGGCATTCCCGCCCCGCGTCCGAGGTGCTACGGTACCTCCAGAGGCTGCTCCTGTCCCCGAGGCCGTGGAAAGGATGAGCAGGCCCAGGCAGAGCGCGTGGCAGAGGGGCGCTGCTCTCAGGTACGACATCCTCCCTGCTTCCAAATCGATCCATCAGGTCACAGTTTTCAAAAAATAATGAAATACATATCTTGCTAACAGGCTGGTGATAGCCTGAACTTCATCTCGAAGCTATTCGATGAGAAGCTGCTGATTTATAATGACTCCATGAACCCTGTCTTTCTTATCAGTGGATTAGCTATTAAATTTTGTAACAAGACTGGGAAAATTAATTATTGACAAATAAGGGGAATATTTTCTTCCAGGACTCTGTTAGGTGAAATCTACAGTCACTGTATATATGTATATATATATATATAGTCACTGTGTATATATATATATATTATATATATATATATATATTTAGCATGAATTCAGTACAGTGGTTTCTTGATAAATACAGCTCTGAGGATCTAAAACTTTACTGTCAGAGCAGCAGTTAAGCAACATAAGCTGTAAATCATAGTCTGTCATCCAAATATTAGCTATTTAAACAGCTCCAAAGCAGGATAAAAGCAAGCCTCCTTCCTAAAGGAAAACCTGGCTGTTTTTCCTGCTGTAGATCATCACCTTCCATACAAAAGAGCACTGCAATTCAAAGAGCTGGAGCAGAGGTAGGTGCTGCACTTACCTGACAGAGGATGTGTCTTGCTGTCAGTGCTGCTTCCGATGCCTTATATATGGCTTTATAAAGCTGTGCTGGGGTTAATTAGTGAAATCGCTTGTTAGACAAAACCGCCAGTGACAGCTTATGACAGCAAACTTTCCACTTGAGCTGGAAGGGGTCCCGGATGACTAGACTGACACAACATCTGGAAAATACTCCCATTAAGAAAAACGATTACAGAAAAGGGCTAAATAGAGGCTTACCAGTCAAAACATATTTTAACTTGTGAGTGAAATGAACAGTTTGTCCCAAGTACTGAGGGCATCTGGAAGGCATTAGATATTGCATAGCAAAAAAAATATATATCATTATCGGCCAAATGATGAGTGTATTTTCTTTCCTGTCAAATGAAGCTTAGGAGACAGTAGCCTAAAATTATGCAGTAGTATCTGCTACTGATAGCATTTCTCCTCCAAAATTCATGCGATGAGAATAATTAATCATTTCTAGGCTGAACGTGTGTAACTTTTCATTGAAATGAATGGAAGTTTTGCTGAGGTTTTGGTTAAAAATCTAGTAGTTTGGTCCCATCACCAGGTCAGACAATCTGTTGTATGTAAAGCATCAGAAATGGATGGAAGAGACTTGAGTTATTTTAAGAGTTTCTGTGTTTATCTATGTTGGCACAGCATTTGTGACTCTACTCCCTCCAGAGCTAACAGTGGTTATTGGGCCCTGCTTTGAAACTTTGGTGGCTTTGGTCTTTAAAAAGACTTTGATCTTTAGTTAGAAGTATCTTAGAGGGCAGGGAACTTGGGTACATCTGTCTTGTGACATTACCTAAATTCTAAAGTAAATTCATTTTCCTGAAATAATAAATAATAAATAATAAATATGGTCCCAAACACACTGATCCCAGTTAAGGAAAGCACTTAAGCCTGAGCTTAAGTCTCTTAAGAGCATAGGCATCTCTGAGAAGGAATGGTTTTAGGCATGTGGTCGGATGCTTTCCACTCTTGGACCAATATGGTTTGCACAGCTTTAGTGCTTTTTTATGCTAAAATAGCTTTGTAATTTATATATTATCCCATCCTTTGTGTCCTGCTGGCCTTGTCCTCTTCGGGAGAGGAAACCTGAGGCAGGGAGACTTTAAAGGGTTTGGGGCAAAGTAGTATTGGTGCACTTTAGTTGAATTTGTGTCTTGCCTTTCTTACCTGTAGTTTCAATCCGCTTTCTACTGGAGAGAAACAGCATATTTTCTGGGGGGAAAAAAGTTACTCATCTGAGGACCCCTAGAAACTTGTAAAGAGAGGAAGTTAGGGTAGCTGCACAGGATCAGCACCTGATGGGGTGGGTTTTATAGCAAAGTAGCAGAATCCCCATGACTCACAACACGACCCCGGTGAGTAGCTGCTTCATTTGTTGCCTGCTGGATGTGCTCAGTGGGCAGGACCACGTTGCCTTGCTTTCCATGTGCATTAAGCTCCCGGCTGGTCAGAGGGGCCTCCGGCCTTGCAGGACACGAGCACAGAGAGGATTTCGCAAGCGGAGCCTGCCAGGCTGCTGCTCTCCTGCCAAACTGCCTTGCTGTCTGGCCGGGGAAGGAGAATGAGGTAGAGGAGGCAAAAAGCCCTCGTGGAGGCTGCGGGAACGGAGGCTGACGCTCCGTCTCTCTGGCACGTCCGGTAACTGCCCAAAGGAAATTTCCCGGCTCTGAATCTCCCCATGGGCCTCGTCCCTCCCTGCAGCTCTCTCGGCCTTGTGTGTGCAGGTTAGAGCAGTAAAGCTGCAGTTTTAAAGTTTTAAAGAGCCCTTAAGTACCCTGGCTTTCAGGACAGAGAAACATCAGTGCCTCTTATTTCTGTGATTTGTAAAATTATTAGTAGTAATGCGGTGACTTCTGCAGCAGGAAGCAGCAGGTGAGAGAAACCTTTCAGAGATGATGGGTCAAACAGGACCTAACAACACCAGAAATGCTCAACTTTCATGAAATTCATGAATTATCCCCCGCTCCATAATTTGAGTCTAGTGAAGTGATTACAATTTTGGATCTGCCTGTGCTCATACTGGTTAAAAAGTGACTACTTCCGAAGAAAAATGTTTCACAAAATGAATTAAATACCATGCTGTTCTCTTGCAGACCAACTTCCCCAGTGAATTATAGCAGGAAAAAGCAGGATCTTGAAGGAAAGAAAAGGTTTGCGCCTCTGGTTTGATTACCATGAAGGATGCCACAAGGGTAAGAATAAGGAAAATGAACAAGAAAAAAAAGGCAAGGGGTAGGAGAAGGTTGTAAATCTCAGAGAAAATGGTATTATACGTACTCCA
>JAVCKT010098303.1:0-10852 GCA_032273925.1 Rhynchotus rufescens
CGGCCGGGGGGGCGGAGCGCGGGGCCACGGCCGCCCCTGCGGGGAGGGAGCGCGGAGGGGCCGCGGCCGCCTCCGCCCGGGGCGCAGCGCCCGCCGAGCGGCCCGGTCGGCGTGAGATGGGCTCGCGCCGCCGGACTGCCTGCCCGGGGCGCGCGCAATTCGCCTTTTTGCCTTTATTTTTTCTTTCCTTCTTTTTTTTTTTTTTTCTTCCCCGCGTCCCTCCTCCCCTTTTCCTTTTTTTTTTTTTTTTTTTTTTTTTTTTTTAATTCTGCTTTTTGTGTTTGTTTTTGTTCTGTTTTGCAAAGGTGATACCCAGCAGCGCCCCGCACTTGCAAAATATGCCTAGTCTGAAAGCACTCTAACTGACTATGGTTCTGTGGTTCACTTCAGTCAGCCTTTCCTCTGAGCAGCCTTTCCTGGAGTTTCTGATTTACAGCCCACTCTAGGCTTAGAGTTTATAGCTTAACAATTAAGAGGTAATGATTTGATCTCGAGGAAAGCTCATGAATTACTTTCTCTGAGCTGAACTAGGACATACGAAGGAGATTTTTGCCAATCTGTGTTGTGACTTTGTTCCTCTTCCTTAAGAAAAGCTGTTGTTTTGCTGCCGAGGTTACAGGGTCTGACCTGACACCACCACTGTTGGAAGCTTGGTCTTGGTTGGGATCTTGGTCTCCATTGATAAGGCCATGAATAAGTGAAGACAATCTTGTTTTCCCCTGTGGATTTAATATATGCATGCCGGGTTTTGAAAGCACATGGCTGGTACCAGGGTTAAGAGGTCTGAAAAGCCCCATTCTGCCAGATTCCTGCATGAAAACGTCCTCAAGCGACTCTTTTCCCAAATCAAAATAAAAGAATCTGGGAGCTCCTTTCATTTACCTAATGAATTGCTAGGTTGTTCAAGGTCATCTTTTCAATGAGGAAAAGAGGACTAGAAACCTGCCTTTCCTCTTCCCTTTCTCGTCTCCTTTCCTTTTTCCTACAGTGACTGCCTGTTATATTGAATATTCAAGTATTATTCATAAAAACAGACCAATATGTATTTGTTGTTTTGAGAAGCAGTTTAATTTCATGATCTTATTTTTCAAATCTCATGATTTCTTTAGGATCCTGGCCTCCTTGAGTATATAGGCTGAACAGTGCTCATTTTAAAAGCAGGTATTTAATGACTGGTTTTATCCTCTTTGTAGAAGGACCTTCTTTGCCACCTCGACTCCAAACTGTTCTGAGAGCAGAACCATGGATGTGATTTCCAGCTGCAGAGCTCTGGGTATGCTGAGGTCCCAGTGCCACTTGCCTGCAACGCAGCTGGGGCTGCTCCAAACTTGTGTGTGGCAGAACATGGATCTCCCAACAAGCTCCTCCAAAATGAAAATTGTTCTTAAAGTGAAAACTTTCATACCCCATATAAATTAGCTTCCCATGACTTAACTAGCACCATGTAGGAAATCCGTCACACAAACTCTACAGGCACAGAGTCACATTTTCCAGGGAAATATATAACAGCTTTAATCATTCTCTCATTTTATACTCTCCAGCCTCATGTACTAAATACTTTTCAAGAGATGAAGCTAGGTTGCTACAGAGAAACAGTTGCCTCCTCCGTGCAATGTCGATGCGTCCCAAAATGTTTCTGTGTTATTCAGTGACAGAGGAAATGTTTCTGTGCAGCATTTGTGTTTGATCATGCAATTAGAAATGATCCAGCACATACGCATCCAGCAGACAAATGTTCTGCTTAATTTATTTATGATGTCCTTGACTGTTTGCTTTTGCAATCCTGATATCTGTGTCCTGCTACAGCTACACGTTATTTAAAAAGAGAAAATTGTACACACAATGGAAAACACCTAAATGAAACCCCACCATCAGAATCTAAAGCTATGGCACTATATTGACACTTAGAAGGATCATCAGAAGAGTTTAGACACTTTAGATTTCCCACATAAACATCTGCAATCCGAGTTAACAAAATGATGGATAACAAGAGCAATTTGTCACCATCAAGGTAGTCCTGGTAGTCCTTTACTAAAGGGTGCAGACCACTCTACGAGCAAGTTTCAAAACCAGCTGCTGACAATAATAAGCATCTTAGAGCTCAGTGCCCCGCTGTCCCGGAGCTCCTTGCGGGGCCTGTCCCAGCCCTGTTACACCCCCATTCACCCCATTGGCACTCCCCTCTACCTCCCCAAATCTGCAGCTCTCCTCAAAGCCCCCTCATATCTGATCTGGCTCTTCTCTTTCTGAGTCTTAATTAAGCCTCCTTCCACTCTTGGGCCTGGCTGGACTGGAGGCATTGTAGCACAAGGGCTGAGCTTCTTTATTTTCATGCAATCTTTTATCTTCTAGCAATCTGGGGGAAATTTCAGCCAAGCTCTTGGCTGTTGTGTTGCATCCAGTGTATTAACATGGCTCAAAGCGAAAACCAGAGCACAAGGGAAAAAAACAGCAGAATTTTAGGGGGCATAATGCATATGAATAAAAAGGGAAGAGATGTCAAAAGGATCACTATTCAATATTTATTTTAGGATAGCAGCTGAGAACCTATTGCAATCAGCTTTGCAAATGCAACCTGAAGAAGGGATCAGATGGACTGGGAATCGAGGCCCTGAAGCAATCACTCGTCTCATGAAGTCTGACTGCTCTCAGTTGCAACAACCACGCAGCAGCCTCTCCCTCACACCACTACTTGTTCCTACCACAAATTTGGCAGCAGAGAGGTCTGAGAGAGCCTGACCCATGGCCACATAGACAAACCATAGTCTCTCAGTCTGGGGCAAGCAGAGCCACAAAGGAACCAGTAGCCCTGGAGGGTGGAAATCATAAAACCAAAAATCACTGAGGTTGGAAGGGCTCCTTGGAGATTATCTAGTCCAGCCCCCTGACAGAGCAGACCTATTTGAAGTACTCAGAAACTGCTCTAGTTGAGTCTCAAGCACCTCCAATGGAGGTGGTTTCAGTGCCTGACCACCCTCATGTTGAACAAATACTAAAATAGATGGGAGTCCTAAGACAACACATAATGAAAACCCCACCGGCCCCATCACAGTTGGTATCTGCCCCCATGATCCCCATCATGCAGATCCCCAGAGTGGGCCTTCCCCCAGAACACAGTCTCCCTGAGCTTACTCTGTAACTTGGAAATAAAAGCATGGAGGAGGCAATGTAGAGGCGCAGAGGTTGCCTGGCTGCGAGCCAGACACCAACTGGATGCACGTGGTAGCGGAGCGCAGGCCCGGCACGGGCGCTGCCGGCAGAGGGCTGCATTAGCTTGCGCATGGCTGTGCCACCGCCCACCGTATCTTCATCAATACTAATTGAAGTATGACTCGCTCCCCAGAATTTCATGAATCTTCATTTATGGGACTTACCCTGGGACAAAGTACACCACGAAATACATTCCTGAATAAAACAACGCTTGCAACATTGTGAGACCGGATGGGAAAAACACGAAGAAATGAAAGAAGGGGAAAGAATAGAGAGGAAGCTCAATTTCCATGTCCCTTCTGAAAGTCAAAGTTTGTACTATCTGGCACTGTTTTCTGCTTTGGAGAAGGAGAATGACTGGGAAGCAAAAGAAAAAAATGGTTTCACTAGGTAATGACGTGCAAATGGACTACACATTTCTTTGATAGGTTGCTCTCTTTATGAATGCACTGAACTGTGCGCAGCAATGGATTTCTCTTGCAGATCTTCAAGACTTGTAACAAATGATTACTTGACTATAAAATTCTCTGAAATAGCACTTTGAAACCTTTCCAGCAGACTTCTCCACTCTCTGTTGGCTCTTTACCTTGTGTGCAGAAATGTATGTAACATTTACAGTAAAGGCAGCACCAGCAGCTTTCCACAGGTTCTCTAGCATGTTATGAAAAGCCAAATATTTCTGTTTGTGCAAAACAAACAAAGCATTTCCTGAATTTGTATTTACTTACAGACATGAACACGTGCATTATGTAGCTTTCCAGACTGATTTTTTTTGTCCTTTATGGACAAATCATCCCTAAATCAGTGAAGATCTCCCACTCCAAATATCTTTTTTTTTATACTCATTTGGTAAATGCAACCCCGTCCCCCCACTTTCTACTTATCCAGTTGCTCTACTCTGAGCATAATAGATATGGGTGAACTCAGTGAATCTGTTCTTGACAGCACACAAAAACTTCAAATATCAAGGGAGGGGAGAGAATAGTTTTAATTTGCTGCTGAAAATATAGTGAACAAAGTGATACACAGGGCCTTTGGGACACAAATAAGTAATGAAGATAAAGATAGTAAATTCCTGAAACAAGACTTCATAGGAAAAGCCTGAGAAAAAGGTTACAAGTTGGACTCCGTGCTGTTATATCCCGGGCAATACATTTTATATGGCACACGTCATGCATAGTAAAAACCTTCATTTGGTAGGCTGCGCTGACAACGGGCTTTGTTCACCTTTGTTCTTATTTAAAACAGGTTGTTCCATGCAGCTGCTAAAAAATCATACACACACACACGGGCTGTTTTTATTATTCCCCAGGTATTTTCTAACTAAGTCATGCTGCCTAGATTTAAAATTCTTTTTTTTTTTTCTCTCTTTGCAGCATGAACATTGCATTACATTTTGGTTTTGATGCTTTTACAGAATCATGATTCGAAAGTTCAGCTACAGCATTTCTGACTTTGTTTTTCCTTTCCACTTTCTTTTTTTCTGAAGGTGTTGTACAGAACTTGTGTATATGATCTTGGAAACCTCATTATCTCCAGGATTACTGACCTACGGCAGATATTCTAATTAAGGAACAGAACGAAATTAACTGCAAATCATAGAAGAATGCAGAAATGCACAACATTAAATTGTATCACTCATTTTTTTCTCCTTATGACTAACAAAAGCTGAATTAGTGTGAGTCCATGAAGCAATTATAATTACAGCTGAAGCAGGACCCATATAGACAGCTCATACCAGGTCAGGGGCATCATCTATTTGGTAGTATGTTTTGATCTCACTTTTGTGACCAAGAAGCATGAGTTGGACCAAAGTGTCTCCGGCAGCTGCCTTGGACTTCAGGGAAATGCCACATTGCAGAGCGGTTCCTTGCTGCCCTCTATAGACCTGCCCTTCTCTGCATTAGCAGCTTTCACACACCCAAGTTTCAGTAGAGTGTCCCACTAATGTTGTGCTCCTTGTTTTTTTTGTGCCACCTTGTTTTTCCAAGTTTTCTCTTTTGGTGTTTATGGTTTTAATGCAGAAAAAAAAAAACATAAGGTGGAAGAGAGCATGAGGCTTTGACAGCAGGGACGCCTGTGCCTGTATTCAGCTTAAATAGAGATCAAAACAGAGACCAAAAGAGAGATGCTTAGTCTCTTGCAGGGTTTTCATCTCTTTTGCTCAAGCTGGGAGCAAGGGTAGGAGCAGCTTCATCATTCTCGTGGGAAACCATATTCTCAGGGATAGAGATTCTGTTTGAGAAACCTGGGTGTTGGAGGACTTTTAAGGCTAGAAATGAGAGGATGTCATGTAAAGACCAGGGGTGCAGAGCGAGGCTGGCTGATTTGAGAGACCTTCCCTATGAGAACATTACTCGACTCACATAGACCCGATGACGTCTCCTCAGTGTTCTGCAGGAGCTGGTTCTGCTCCTCCACACAGCACCCTCTTTCTCTTCATAAGTGTTCTCTCTCAAACCTGCCATTTTAAAGCAATTCCTCTTTTACACTAAACAAGACAAATCTCAGGGTCCTTTAAACATCTCTTAACCACCCACCAGTACTTTAAAAAATGGCTCTTTCTAGTCTGTTCCTGTACAGACCTTGGTACAGCACGTCCCCAAGTGCTCCTGCAGTACCCATCTGAAGAAACGATGGTAGTTACCATAAGAAGAAAGAATAACATTAATAACAGTGAATTAAAACCCTGTCTGATTTTCACTCATGTGTTGCTTTTATACTGTTGACAGTTCTTACTCTCTCCCCCCTTCTGCTGCCTCCCACTCAGTCAGCTCCCCTGAAGTCAGAGTATAAAACAGAAATTCTTAATCTATAAGTAAGGATCACGTATTTAAGAGGGAAAATAAGTACTCATAAAGCCACTCATGAGGAACAGTGGTGAATTTTTCCTCATTGAAAACTGAAAATCAAAACAGAAGTAGTTGATTTCCCTTCGTGGATCTTTTCATTCAAACAAGTTTTGAGAAATCCCACTGTCTGTGCTATGCTGCCTCAGACAACATGATCAAATGATACCTTCTGCTTTGTTTTTGCCATATCTTTCTTTATATATCTTCTTCTGCCTGCAAATTTGTCTCCTTTCTTTCTCTTTTCACCACCTTCTCTCCCTCTGTCATCCACTTGCTCAGGCTCTACCATGCTTTATTTTCACCATCACCTCGCTCCCTCATTTCTCCTTCTGTTCTCATTAACCTCTAAATCACATTTACATCCTATATGCTTTGTCTTGTGACTGCCATTCCTTGCCCTAACGCTGCCTCTCTCCTCTATTTCTTGTTCTTGACCTTTCAATCTCAGGCTCTGTTCTTGCCACACTAATTTAAACCCTGCTGACCTTTTCTATACTTCCTTTTCTTGTGTGCTTTTCACTGACCCTTCTTCACCAGCACGTGATCCCACAACTGATTAGGGCTGCCTGAGTACTTCACCTGGAAGTAAATGTTGTCCACATCACTGCTTCCCATTTTATGCAGTAGTAGAAAAAATGTTTTCGATAGAGTTGATAAAGCTAGTGCGAAGTAAAAATGAGAGAAAAAAATGCTGCTTTATTTTAGGATTGAACAACTTCAGTGATAGTGGCTCCAGCTAATATATATATCTCTCTTCTTGTGTTGATGGCATCACCAAGGCAAAGTCTCAGATGTGGAACAAGTGTTTTCACAGAAAATGGAGTGAAGAGGTTTAGAATCTGGAATTAGGAACTGGCATAATTTAACACAGTGAGCTAGTCAAGTGTGGAATTGCTCACACAGTTGTATGGCTGCAATGCAGCTGCAGGGCAAGAGCGCATCCCAGGTGGAATCCATATAAAGACTCCATCACCTTCAATGCAGGATCTCAGATTTTCTTTGAGAAACTACGGCTATTTTCCCACTGTTTTATATTACATTTTATCACTTCAGTCACAGATGATTATAAGGATAAAATAATACTCACCTATAAATACAGAGAAAAATAAATCCTCTCATGAAGATGCCTTCCTGATTTTTAAGCATGACCCCTTGTGAGCACCATGCTCACTGATTTAGCAAATAACGAGTCCTCAGTAAAAATTCAAGAGCTGTGCAAGAGCAGTCAGCTGCTGCTTTTATAACCTAATGTGAGACTGATAGATTTTAAAGATATCAGGGCTCAGTCACCCTGGCTGTCACCACATACTGACGTGCCACATCCCAACTGCCAGTCTGAAGAGCTATGACAGTTTTCCACTGACATTCATCTCAGGACGCTTGGATTTTGCTGTGGTTACAAAGGAGTTCACACATGCCCACCACATCAGTTTCTCAACTTCACCTTTGCTAGGGCTTAACGCCCATTTGGTTTGGAAGCACTGCATAAATAGAAAAAGAATAACCCTTATGCAAACATAAAGGATTTTTTACTACTACATGGCTAAGACAGCTGTCATGAATTTGTTAGGTGTGCTGTCAGTATTAGAAGATTTGTCTCCAATGAGAGGCAATTAGAGAAAAAAGTCCTTACTGCACACCTCAAAGTGCTTACTCAGAGGCTAGACTCCTCACAGAGCTCTAAATTGGGTATTTTAACCTCTTCCTGGTTAAAGCAAGATTCCTCCCAAGAACTACATAGATTTCTAGAAGGGAAAAAAAAAGTCATTTTAAAGAGAGAAAGATGAAAAAAAACTCCCATATAAATCTTAAAGTTCATAGAACCTTGATTTTTGGCCAGATCTGTATTTTGGTTACCCATGCTTGGAAATCCTATCATCTTGTCTGAATGGAATGTCGTTTTCCACCTGAAGTTGTCCGCTACTCATAAAATATGTGTCTTTGCACTCAGAACCTTGGGGACAGAGAAGACTCATTGACCACAGACCTCACACAAAGATAGGAGCCGCAAGTGTCTCTCTTTGAATGGAAGATTTGCCAGAGTGACTGCCTTTTCTGACAAAGCCTGGTAATGAGGTTGCTTACATAGAAAAATGAAATACCTGAATTTGTTTCTCTCCTCAGTCTCCTCAATCTGAAATATTTCTAACTTGCACTGCCATTTCCTAGAGGATCCATCTAAGTAAATCCAGTAAATCCAACTGATCCAGCTGAGTAGAGGGAGAAAGGAAGGGATGGGGAAGACTCATGTACCCAAATGGAGAAGAAGGAAGGAAGGAGAAATCTGCCTTCACAGTATGGTGGATAGAGAATATTTCAAAATATAAAGACATTATTGGGCTATGTATAACTTTTATCTGAATTTCTGTTTACTGTATCAATCACATTATTTAATTAAAAATCATAAAGGAATTATAGATATTTTGATGAATAATTTGTTGGACAGCAAATTTCTGTTCAGAAACACTGTTCTCCAGAAACAACTTTATATAATACATTTATATAAGCATATTTATGCACTTGTGCATGCACACACACACACACTCAGACACACACTTACATACTTAGAGTTCCTCTACTTGTGGTTCTCATTAATCCCATCAGTCAAGAACAGCTCCGCTGACTTCAAAGGAATTGCGTTAGTTCCAGCTTTGCGCTCAGGAAATACAGAAGCAGGTTGATATAGTTACACATTAGTTGTTTTCTAAGACCAGAAGAATCTGGTTAAGCAGAGCTCAGTGTGCTAATGAGGACCACAAAGCAACAGGGCCTACCAGCAAAAGCAAGTTGGACCAATGACACTTGGTCTATCTGATGGGGACATGAGCCAGTCAAATTAGGACTTAGTCTTCTTTATCACTAAATAAGCAATGTGTATAAAGCACAAGCTGCGGAGAGAGCTGCAAGTGGCAATGTTCTATTCTCACCACTGCCAGCCCAGCTTTTACTGGTGTGGACAATATTTTGCAGCTACCATTTTGGAAAATTATGTTGTATTCCATCCTCATATTTGAAAAATGTAAAAAAAGAAGTTAAAATCTATACACCATTTCAGTACAAGTTAAATCGTCTAGGTCAAGGTTCATGTTTAAATGGGTACTCTTGCACAGTATTTATTTTCAAAGGAGCATTTAAAACGGAACTGTGTAGGAACTTTCATTGTGTGATACATATACTGTCACCAAGTGATATTTTTCACTTATGACATGATTGCTATCATTCGAAGAACAGTGCTGTCGCTCTGCTATCTATCTTCCATTTCCTGCTCATCTTTTTTCCTCTTTTCTCATTACAGCACTTGTTACATTACTATTAATCATTTTCTAGACTAAGAAAGTGGAAAACCAAGCTATGTGAATAACCGAGTTTTCAATTCCACAGCTGAATGAAAAATTCAATAAGTAATTATCAAAGAAAAAAATCATATATTTTTCTCTCATCCAAGTAAAAAAAATAGTTTCATGTGGCCTTCAGTGAAATATTTTTTTAACAGACCATTTGATTTCCATCTCTGTCATTTTAAGAAAAAGAGCAGACAAGGATGACCAGATCTTGGCACCACTCACCAAAGCAATAAGTTGAAAATCTATCTTTTGGAATATTCTTCCAGGACATGGTGAGACCTGGTCAGTGAATTCCCACGTCAAGGGCAATTTAAAACTGTGAGACAATAAATTACAGAAACAGTTTTACTCTTTTGGTGAAAAGAACTCAAAAATCATATTAGAGATTTTCTAAGTGGATGAATTTTACTGCAGAAGTGTAGGACCAGACCTCCCCAAGAGAACAAACAAGAGAAATAGGGTGGCTTCTTCAGAGATGAAGATCCCATTAGGTTAAAGGAAGGTTTCTCACACTGCAGGTGAATGGTATATTCACAGGGTTATGTGGTGTGTGATTTTATCAAGCTGGTCTTGTGGTTAAAGCCATAAGATTTTCTTAGATGATATTTATAATATTACCTGAAATGGGATTTTTAATGATTTTTTTAAAAAGGGATCAAACAGTAATTATGGCAACCCAGTTACTATGGCAACACAATATTATCATCATAGGTGATTTGTAAATGCGACCTGAATTATACATGTTGCATTACATGATCCTTTCCCCTTACATTGCATGAGATTTGGCAGATTTTATGGGAATGTTTGATTTGGACTTCTGAAATCCCAGGGTTTTCCATACTGCCTTAAGATTTTTCCATATATTAGTCTTTAAAAGAAATAAAAATGGAAATGATACAAATATAAATTATTGCTGTTCTCTACTGCTACTGCCATTCCTATTGTTTCCCAGCTACTATTTGTCAGCACTGTCCAGAAGTTCTGAATAGCGTTATTGACTCACAAGACTTAGTATTCAAATTCAAAAGTAGAAAGGATTTCTGCCAAAGAGATCTTATGGTCTACACAGATATGAGAATATAAGAGGAGCTATACTGCCCGACACTAAGGCTGACTCAGTGCAATATCCTTTCTTTGATTACGGTAGGGAAACAATACAAGAAATGGCATAAAACAAGTGGTCCTGCTTTGGCTTTGGCTCACCCTGACAGCCTCCACAGCTAAGGGCAGGGACTTCCTTCCAAGCATTTGGCTTTAATTCACAGCAACGAATCTAACCTGTACAAATTACCCAGTGCTGTTCAAAATCCATACTTAATTTGGAAGAAACAAGAACATGGAGAAGGAATCAGTGGCATAAAGAGGCAAAATGGTTTGTTTGTGCTGACCTAACAGTAGAGTTGTTCCCAGAATTTTGGTCAAAACAGCCACTTCCATTCTTCTTGG
>JAVCKT010098304.1:0-10852 GCA_032273925.1 Rhynchotus rufescens
GGAGGTTTTGAAGATCTGGTTTCTGTCCCTAGATGTCCCAAAACCGGGAGCCTGGGTAATTCATCCTGCGATTGTCATGGCCCTGGTTTTAGCCTCCTGTCATGCCCCTGGCCGCAGGGGAGTCTTTCTCAATTACTGCAGCTGCAGATGAAGGGAGAGAGAGACCAAGATCTATCTGAATACTTGAAGTTCCTTTTTTAAGCTCGTTGATAACTGCCGAGCAGCAGTCGGTGTTGCCAATGAAATGACCAGGCCTTTAGGCCCCTCATTTATATTTTCCTGACTGCTTATTTATAACACTTTAACAAGTTGGGAGCTGCGGTGTTTAAATTCTTCCAAGCGCATCTGTTTGCTAGTTGTTAGGCCAACACCTCGTTTCTCCTCGCAGCGTTTGCGCCCAAGATCGCCCATATTCCCATTAACCACGAGCCGCTGCGAGGCCGGCGGGAGGAGCCCGGCGCTCGTGTAAACAGCCAGGAATTTTTGTCATTGCTCCGACGCGCTTGGATCCCAGAGCGGAATCCTGGCCTTGCTCAGCGGCCTTGTCGCAGTCCTTCCCTGCTGCAGTGTCGTCCCCCAGCGCGGCACACGGGCGGAGGAGGAAGAGGAGCGGCGGAGGAGGAAGGGGAGCGGCGAAAGGGGGGCAGCGAGCGGGCAGCAGCCCCGGTGTGCAGCGCGGTGTCCTCGGCAGCAGCTTCTCGCCTGTCTCGGCTCGGGGCCGTCTCGTGTGTTATGGGCTCTGGATCCAGCAGAAGGGGTCAAGGCAAGGCCAGGGAGCCCAAGAGGAAGAAATGAAAACACGCTGATTTAATATAAACTCTGTGTTTTCTTGTCCCTGCTTAATTTACACGCTGCGTTTTTGGCTTTTCTCTGACAAGCAGTGTTTATCTGGCAGGGGACAACTCATTAGCAGTGAAGAGGAGCATCAGATTTTTCTGTGTTTTGTTTAAGCGTTATTTTTGCCCATGTTTTTTAATAAAATGAGCAGAAACCGCCCACAAGCCGCGGGCCGAGGCCTCTGGCACCACCCTGGCTGCGAGGCGCCCCACGCCACCCTGCCCGCCCTCCCCTGCAGCCCCGCGGCCTTCCCCCGTTGTCCTGGCTTGCTTTGGATTTGGAAGAAAATAGAACAACCACTCAAGTAAAACATTTAATCATTTCAAATGTACATTTATTCATTTTAAACTCACTGGTTTGGGGGAGTTATTTTAGACAAAAGAAAACCCATCTACAAAGCGGAAGGGAACTTCTGACTTCTATAGACAATACTGGAATTTCTGAGAAACATTGTCATGAATGAGCATAAACTTATATTTTGAATATAATGATATTTAGAATATGGTGCATCTAGGCAGAAGTCGTCTGTTTTTCTAGATGAAGACCACTTCTATGAAGTCAGTAGCGTTCTCAGCATTGTCACCCCACTTGGCAAAAGCATAGGAAAAGGACTAACGCTGCTGTTTGCATTAAGCCTGTGTTGGGCAGCTGTAGTATTCTGCTGAGCCCCGTGGTGGGTGGCTGGGCAGGAGTTTCCATCCTGCTGCTCCATTGCCCTTTCCCGTTGGAAACCCTTCATGTTTGCTTTTCCATGCAGAAGGAACCAGTTTTCCCGGCGTGTTTCCCATCCCTGTGTGCTGAGCTGAGCCATCCCTCAGACCTGAGCTGAGCCCTGCATCTCTCCAGGGGCCGGCTAAAGCAGAGGGAATTTCCTTGGCTTGTTGGCTTTTGGAAGCTCCAGACCTGCCTCAGGTCCCACATGGGTTCTGGTGTACACTGCTGGTGTAGAAGACCCCCATCCTTGGCACTGTGTTTCCAAAATATGCATTTATAACATAGAAAAATGATAAAAATCAGCAGCAGCTTCATCTTGGCCAACAGGCCAGAAAACCCATCTCACGCTTATGAGGTGATGGACCTTATGAGGCTCTGGGGGCATTTTCTTGCCTGGCCTGGAGCACAGAACACATCCAGCTGGGCAAACCGAACTGATGCCATAGCAATAGCCCCAAGCTTTTTTTCAGAACTTTCCGTCTGACAGATTTTAACATTTTAGTGTTTCCCAAATGCTTCCAGTACCATGCACGGACCTTGGTCCTAGCTCTCTGCCTGGCTCCGTGGGCTCCCCAGTGAATATCAGCTTTGTTATTAGTTTGACAGTTTTTTGCAGGGGAAAGGAGGCATGTGAACATACCAGCAGAATATTTTAACCTCAGCACTCAGCTGGCATTGGGGTACCTGGATGCTCTTCAGACGCAGAAGCACCTTCTGCGCCTGGCCTGTGGGTCTTGCTCACACACGTCCTCGAGGTGGTGCCTGGTGCCCTGAGCATGCACAGGGGCAGCACAACTGAAAGCAGTTTCCTGAATCAGGGACCTCTTCGGGGTCCTCAGACCCCTCTTCAAGGAGCTTGGAGCGGTTTGGCACCTCCGGGTGGTTCCATGGACTTGAGACACTGGCTCTGAGCACCTACCCTCCCTGTGCTCCCTTACACCATGTGTTAATGGGATTGGGATTCCAGGGAGCTGCCTTTATGAGATGTAGCAGAAGCAGGTCCCTTACATTTGGAAAGTGCTAAGTGATCCTTGGGTGGACTTTTGCTGGGGGAATGTCACATATCATGATGTGCTTGCAACTCCCTTCCTAATTCCACTCTGCAGACACCCAGCTGCCACGTTGCCTGTAGCAACAGCTCCTGACTGAAAATACGAGGGCTGTGACAAATGCATGGGATTGCTGGTGGCCATGCGACAGCGCTTCGATTTATCTCTGTTTTTCTTTTTTTTGCTTTGCAGACCTTGCAACATTTTTGGTTGTCGTTTGCAATGTCACGGTGTGCAATTCAACACCCAGATGGCACCTCAAACAGCTGAAGGAACCAGAGTGCAGCAGCCTGGGGCAAAGGGACAGAGATCACAGCTGATCTGATCTCTCTTCCATTGCTTAAACAACTGCTTTTCTTGGCAGGGATCTTGTGGGAAGAAGTGTGCAGCATCATCAGGGAATTCTTTTTCCCCAAAAAAGATGTATGTTATATGTATGTGTGTGCACATGTGTAAATATGTGTATACGTGTGTTTGAATCAGTGCATACAGGGCAATGCCATAGGGCAGGGTGTCGCTGAGGCGCAGGCGACGTCCTGAGCTGTTGGTGTCCTGGGCAGTGCTCGGAGTCCCCGCTCCCAGTCCCTGCTGCACAAGGCCCACGCCGGACGCCCTGGCACCAGGAGCGTTCAGATGGGCTGAGCTGCGCAGCAGTGACTCACAGTTCTGGATGTTTCTGGGTGACCCTGCTTGAGGTATGTGAGGGCGGCATGTGCAGGCTGCGCGCATTCCCAGACCCACCCCACCTCTCGGAGCCGGAAATCCACCCAACACAATTTCAGATGCTGGCCCTTTCCGTGCCTTTCTTATGGCAGAGCTGGAACGTCTGCGGCTCGGGGCTGCAGCGAGGGACGTAGTGACACAGACCAGCAGTGACGGACACTGCTCCCGCAGGGTGGCCCCAGGCAGGTGGCTCCAAGCTGAGTCTCAGATTCCAGATCAACCCCTTAGCTTAGGGGTGCTCAGTCGGGGCAGGAGAGCCCATCATAGCTGGCTTGCAGCCCCTTCCTTGAAGACCTCAAGAGAAGGCATCCAAGGAGAGAAGGGCTCACTAGCCCCATCACGGCCACGGTGCTGTCATGGGGGTCCCTCCCACCTGCATGTTGGGAAGGACACGACTGGCCACCCTGGTGACATCCTTGTGCTGGCTCTGTCCACCACAGAGCCAGGCCATGAAGACCAAAGAAATTATCTTTCCACCTGGCCAGGAGCTGCAAAGGCAACTTCAGACCCAACTGCCTCAACAACAGACAAAGCGACAGTCATGGCACTGGCCTTGGCAGCATCAGCAAGGACCTTTGTGTGATGGATGCTTGCAGTGGATTGCAAACAGGTCGCAGGAAAGGTGGCCTTTCAGTGGGCTGCTATAACATCAAACCTTTAAGCCAGCACCTCTCCAAGTGCTAGTATATTATTGTTCTGCGTTATTGTTAGTGGTTTAATGAGCTCATTATGCCAGGAACATGGTGCGAGAGGTGTGTTCTTATGGGCTTTGTGGATAGGCAATGATGAGCTGTCAAATAATAATTAATGAATAATTATTTGTTTTAGAACAAGTTCTTTTTGAGGAAGTGTCTCCAGTGGTTAGAGAGGTTGACTTCGGCCTCTTCAGCTTTCCTTCTTCATTTTCCTTTTGAATGTTGTTCTGGAAGAAATTGGCTTAATGAATTTGCCATTGCTGAGGTTTAAATGAATCTTTAAATGAATGAACTCATGCTGATGTTCACAGTCCGTCCTCTCCCTCCCAAACACGAAGAAGTCCTATCTTTCCTGGTGTGGGGCCAGAAGACATCAGGACAACCCACATCTTCCTGGGACTTCTATTTGCCAGCGTGTTCACCCAAATCCCACCAGAGCCTTTTGGAGGGAATCAAGGACCATGGGGGAGCCACGTCGTGCTGCAGCACTCCTGGGACAGGCAGCCCCAGCAGTGGCACGGACACAGCGTGGGACCCAGTGCAGAGCAGGATGGAAATAGGCATCTCCTTCTCCGTGCTGTGGTCACTATCCAGCCCAAGGCAGGGAGAAAAAGAACAGTTTTATTCACTGCTTTTCTGTGCTTCCCATCCATTTGGGGCTGGTTTCCATCACTCTGGCTCCTCGGTGCCACTCTGTGCTTGTTCAGGCGCTGCTGGGTCCCCTCCTGGCCCGCGGGACCTCCCACCTCTGCAGCTGGGCACTGTCCCCTTCACGGTTCCACAGGAAAGGGCTTCCTTGGGAGGATGCCAGGAGGCACCCAGGGAACTTGCAGCTGGAAACACTGCAGGAAAATCCATTGTCGGGGTCTTTTCTCTAACAACAGTGAATCCCAACGGCTCCTCCTGACCTTTGTTATCAGAAACTAGATGAAAACGGACACTTAAGTGAAACCCCTGTTGCCATGGCAGAGGATGCTCTTGACAGATTAAGTGCTTCACGTTGCAGAGCAGCAATGGGGAGGAGGCTGCTGTTGCCAGGACCTCCCGAGGCCGCACTCAGCACCCGTGTGGTTTGAGCGCTGCTCGTGTGCGCACGCCAGGGCCAGCATCACCACGAGAACCTCTGCCCAGGAGCACAGCAGAAGCAGCCCTGGAGATCTGCACAGTGCAAGTGGTGGCTGGGGACTTGCTTCCAGCCCCTGCTGTCTTGAACTTGATGCGTGACAGTGAGGAGGTCGTCCAGTGTCTCTGGGCTTCACTTCTTGTTATGTGAAATAAAGGCCAACAGACCAAACTAGGGCTGAGAGACACGCAGATGCTCTGCCAGTGCGGACAGGCTGATCCCTGAAAAGGATTACGGATGGAGGAGCTGTGGTCTGGTTTTAGAAATCCAGGGCAGCTCAAGTCTAGGCTCTGTGAAGTGAGACCTTGGTGTTGTGGATTTCCCCTAGGAATTTTATTTGGTCTCTAGGATTGCTTCCAAAACCTTTAGAAATCACCAGCATCGTGACATGTGTTCCCACAGGTGCCCTGGACCAACTCTGCTGTGTTTCTCCTAAAGGCACGGAGCAAATGGCACATAGTGGTTTATGGCCATAACACTGATGCCATCAGACTGGAGGAGAGGGAAGGTGCAGAAGGAAGAGGTAAAGCACGAGCACCAAGTCCCACCAAGGGCGGTGGGACATCACCCACAGGGCCCACAGGTGAGGGGATAAGAGCAAATCCCTCTGCCACGTGGCACAGCAGCTCCACTGTGCAAATTCACCTGTCACCGGAGCTTCCTGCTCCATCTAGTCTCCTCTCTCTGGCAAATTCACCCGAGGAGCAAGGAAAGGGAATTTGACAGGTCCATTGAGAGGGTGTTAAATTGTCCTCCTGCGTTGCTGTGCTGCAATTGCCCCTGGCTTAGCACAATTAGCAATTAGCAATTGCCAAGCTTAGCACAATTAGCAATTGCCTCTGGCGGCTCTGCAGCCGCCCCCCAGTTGCAGCAGTGAGTTCCCAGCTCCACCCTTGTCCTGCAAGCCCCAGAGCAGCCACCACTTTCCCCTTTCTCCTGGCACCTTCCCCATTCCTCTGCTCCGCCTGAGGCCTGTTCTAGTTTAGATTCATTTTGCTTTGAACATGAATGGGCCCAGTGTTTCCCCTCCTGCAGCTTCTCCTGGGTGAAAAGGGAGAATACTGCTTTTTTTGCCTGATTCTCTTGCAGTGGGGTTTTTCCGTGGCACCCTCACACCGATGGCTCAGCATCGTCATCCTTCTCCAGCATTTGAAACTAGTTCAGTGTCTTCTACTGAATGTTTCTTTCACAAATTCAGATTTTTTGTCCTATTACATTTTCATCCTATTTGTACAATCCCATTCCGCCAGGTCAGTCAGTTCCTCCATGCAGACCCTCTTTTGTTGTGAGAACTGCTACGTGTTTATGCTATCATAAACTCCAGCTACATGTTATTTTTTGCCCAAGGGCATTACCAGAAAGACTAACTGAGTCCCATCACACCAATGGGGAGAAATGGCAGTAGTTATTTGAGGAATGACAGTAGCTGTTTCAGCCTGAGGACCCTTTCTGAAACACAGCACTGTTATTTCCTTTAGAGCGCTGTTACCCATTTCACACGTTCTTCCTACTACAAATAATTTCATATAGGCACCATAAAAAGCTTTATTAAATCCAGAGATGTGACTATTTTTTTTTTATCTAGAAAATTAATTATTCAGGAAAACTAGCAGAATTCTCTGGCAAGAATTTCATTTGGCAAACACCTTTTAGACAAGTAGAGCTGTAGTTGCCCATGGCACCTCTCTTGCCTTTCTTAAATTATCTTTTTCTTTTCAGTACCCCATCTAAAACTCAATAGATTAACTTCAAATTCTTGTGAATGGGTGCTCAATTTCATGGTCATTTCATCCCATGACTCGGGGATGGAGCTGGTCCAGTTCTTCAGTTTGCAGGCACTGAGCAATTTGAGATCTGCTCTCCCTTTAGATGTGGTCTTTTCCATGTCTTCATTTCCATCATCCATCTTCATTTTGTCCTGAGATTCAGCATCATCTTTCTCCCCAAAGGCTGCCAGATACAGCCAGTTCTGGGGGGATACAGTTTTAGTGACCTAAATCTCTACCTTAAATCTTTCCTCAGCACATAAAAGCTACACTTCTTTCCCGTTTGCTTCTTATTTATGACCGATGAGCATTTTGCTAGCTGTTTTAATTTCCTTTGCAAGATCTAAGGCAGCTTGACTTTGGCAGTTCTCACTTTACCCCTTCACTTCCTGACCTTCAAATATTTCTGTACTGCTTAATCCTTTTTTTTTTTTCCTCCTTTTTTTTTCCCCCCATCAGTTTCAGACTTGTGGTTATTTCCGATATTCTGCTTCTGGGAATTCTTCATCTGGTTCAAGCTTTGGCCTTTCCTCTGACAGATTTCCCCTCTTGCTTGGGCATTTTCTAGACATTTTCTAGTCAGTTCATTGCCCTGATTTCCCTGACCAATTTCTCAAGATTTTCCCTCTGAAATACAAGTTATTACCTAGGTAATTTCTCATCTTTTTATTTTAATTTAGATACCATGAGGTCACATCAGGATGTTCTCAATGATTAATTCTTTTATAAAGTCCTTTCTACCAAAGCCAAGCACAAAAGAGGACCGAAGTTTCACCTTGTTGGATAAATAATAGTTCAGTGAACAAGCAGGCAACTCTTGTGCTCGGGAATACTGGACACTTAATGCTCTTAATTACTAGCAGCATGGTGGGAAGTTAGAGTCTTCCCTAAAGACGCCACCCACTACACGTTGCATGTGTTAGTTCTGTGATAGCAATGCTGAATTCTCCTCCTTTACCAGATCATTGCTCTCATCCTGTGGAGTTTCGTAGATCACCAAGGCTGCAGGAATAGCTGTGTATAAGAAGCATTGAGGATTATGAATCTTTGAAGCTTAAAAGCATTGGCAGCTAGGTGCAAATGGGACATCAAATTAATATTCCACTACAGTAACATTCTGTTGTTCATTTAGGAGGAACTTTTCACGCTATCAAGCTCTCTCCAGTGGTTTTCTGCACCATGATTGCAAGCCTCAATAAATGACAGATTAACCAAAACAATATTGAACCATTTCATCCTCTTTTCTGCATGTCACTTTAGTATCACCTAAGGACCCAACATCGCTCCTTCTCTTTTGCTGGCCTTTGGAAACAAGATCAGGTCCTTAAACCATCTTTGTCCCATGGCTTGAAACCTTTAGGGAGTTTCTCTGCCGCCGTCAGGCTGAGCGCCTTCAACCTTTGTTCCAAACACATGGTTCTCATTAGAGCTCCATGACACACTGCTAACTTGGGGCCCAAACAAAACATTAATTTGAGCTGAGAACAATTTGCTTGTACTAAAACTAATTTTCTGGAGATTTCAGTTTGAGGGCCAGATGAATAATGATAATAAAAAGGCTTGTGGTTACAGCTGTGACTGGATAGAAGGCAGTGTGATAGAAGATGGTAGAGACTCACCAGGGCCTCCTGTTGTTTGTGAGGCTGTGTTGAATCAGAAACACACAAAACTGAATCTATTTCTATGAAGAAGCCATTTCTTTCAGAGGAAGGTTTACTCTATCAGTTGTTCCTAAATTGTTTTAAATTTAAGATGAAATGCAGCAAACTGCATTGGATGCTCTCAGTGTGGCATGAAAGATGTGGGTGCTGTAAGACAGAGATCAGACAGAAAAGTTTTAGCAGCACAAGTGGGTAATGGCTGCATTGCTCCCGCAGCAACGCACCAACCCATCCACCAAATGATACACATGAACCTTTGTCTAGTCAAATTTTCTCTTTCTGTGATGGTTTGCTAAGGGAAACCTTCAATGCATAAAGCATCCAAAAGCATAGTCTCCCTAAATGTATTTGGGGATGGATAGAGGGTATTTTTGACTCTATGGTACTTCCCTGCCTCCCTCACAGTCTGACAGAGAGTATAAAAAGGACCTGGACTGGTGAGTAGATTATTGCTGAGGGGAAACTCATAGCTTTCAGTGCCTGAGCAGTCCTGGGGCTGATGCAACTTCATGTGTCACCCTTATTGGTATCAGGATGGTCATCCATTGGATGCTACTTGGGTATGTTTCTCCAACAACAATAAATGTTTCCAGTATTCAGTGATGCAGATTCCTGCTCCCTGTCCCATGAAACACCGTTGGCCACCTCTACCCTATGTTTCTGTCCCACAAGTAAAAGGCAACTCAGCACTGCAGTCAGCAGTGTGTCTGCACTGTGGGCTCACCAGGAATGAATGCTGAGTCCTCGAGCACTGACCATCCCCCTTCATATCTGCTGAGTTGTTTTGAATCCTTTGGTGAAGTCCTGCTGCCTGACTTGAATCTTTAGATCACCCGTCCTGATATAGTCCAACCACATGAAAAGCAGCTCCAGGGAATGGCACCTTCTTCCCATGCCCCAGCACCAGCCCCCAGCTTTGCTGGTTGTCCTGGTACCTCCATCTGCTGAGCTCACCCAGCAGCATCTGCTGGGCTGAAAGCCCATGGTGGCCATCAGGGTGCTGAGCCCCAGACAGCAGCCTGGGGACCTGACTATTGCAGGAAGACAGAAACACTCGTAACATGCTGGCTGCAGAGAAGACATTTTCCCTTGTGCGCAGCTGTGTTTATGCAACAAAACTTGCTTTTCCCTGCCCTCAGGTAAGTTGAATTAAAAAAAAAAAAGTGTGAAAATAAAGGATAATCTGCGCTTCTGATTTTTTGACTCCTTAGCCTAGTTGTTGTGCTTATGCCATGGGATTCTTGTTCTCCCAGCACCGGGCTGTGCGGCTGTCACCTGTCTTCACAGGTAGTCCCTGGACAAGGCCCATGAAAAAGAAGCCTGTGTTAATCTGCAGGTTGCAGAAACACATTGCAGCCAAGAGATACAGTGTCAGACCAAGTCAGCCCAGTGGATATCCAGAGAAACTCAGTGCTGGAGTGATTCCCAGGGGAAGGCCTAGCAATCATGTCCCTGCTTGGAGCCTGAGGAACAGTGTTAGGGGCTTCAGCCTGTGTCCAAAAATATCTCTTCTTTAGAAAGCTCCAAGTGCATTTTTCACATGGGAAAAGTCTGGCCACTGGTAAGCTTTCCAAAGAGCTAGCTGACATGTCTGCAATGGACTTGGCCAACTGATAGATGTTTTCCATAAAGAATACAGAATACAGAATACAGAATACAGAATACAGAATACAGATACAAAGGGGTGGATGAATATTTTTTTTTCTGAAATCTGAGTGGATCACAGGTATGGTGGCTGTTTTGTGCTTTAACCAATCAGCTGAATGACGGGACAAAAAGGAATTAAATGCCCAGACTTGATGTGATAACATTAAAATAAGTCCAAATATAGACCGATTTTTGCAAGCTCATTGTTCTGTTTCTGTAGGGCTCTGTGTTCAGGTCCAGGCTTTACCTGAACGCCTCGGGGGGCTGCTCTGGTGACAGCCAGTGGGTCGCAGAGGGATGATGATTTTCCCCAAGCACAGACTTAGGGCACACTCAGAAATCCAGTTTTCCAGGTACCCGCCACAGAGGGACACAGCAGCCGGGGGCTCCCCGTGGTGGCATGAAATGGCTGCCACCACACAGCGCTCTCAGTAACATGATAAGGAGCTTAGGACATGCTAAAATAAAGACTTGCCCATCTAAAAAAAGCCCAGCGGGAGGGAGGCTTATTATTTATCACCTAAGTGAAAGGCTGATCCTTAGATGCCAGAAACATGGGTTTCTGCTCCGGGAAGCCCCTCACGCTGCCACAGCGTCATGGCTCCCGCCGACCGACGCAGCCTTTTTCCTCACAGAC
>JAVCKT010098305.1:0-10851 GCA_032273925.1 Rhynchotus rufescens
GTGCAGGGGGGTTGGACTCGATGACCTCTGAGGTCCCTTCCAACCTTGGGCATTCTGTGATTCTATGATTCTATGATGGTCCTTCATCAAGCCAATGCTATGCTGACATTAAAATCCCATTCATAAATTACAAATATTGCCATATGTCCCTTTAAAGACCCATTAAAGTGACAAACAGTGATGCTGATTCATAGGCTTGATTCTGCACTTGCTGAAAGCAGCTAGGATCAGTAAATAGCTCCACTGGCACTACTGGTATCATGCAAAGGAAACCAGCACCCATGGCACCATGGGCTAGCTTTCTTATTGCTCTACACCCAAATATGACACAACAAAATTAACTCTCCTCCTGTCTGCACATGTCACTCATTCTAAGTTGCATTAGTTCAATGTATTTAAGGACTTATCATTAATTAAATAGCTTATACAGAGATTTGTAAAGATGAAGTGCCATCTTAGGATTGACTATTAATAATTATCAGACCTATGTAAAAATTATGTGAGTACATCCATATTTTCTCCCTCAACCAGCCTTGAGGGCAATGCAAATTCTCATCATTCTCATATATTACCTGGAGGGAGATAGATGTGGAATGATTTGCTTCAGACACCCAGATTGGGAGAGCAGCACATACTGGTGGTGCTAAGTACTTCATGTTCCCCAGCATCTGTGAATGATGGGTCAGTCCACGTAAGTTGTTGGGCATCAGATACAGTTGCCAGGCAGAGGAAACTAATACTAAGGTGCTTGCAAGACAGAGGCAGGGGTAGAGACCAAGCCAAGACATTACTGTTGGACTGTTTCCGCACTTGATGTCCCCAGGGACAGCTGGATGACATGCCTACACCATGGACTTAATGATATGTGTGGAGGAGCATAATGTTATATTCTGGATTTCCTGCAGAGCCTTGTTTCTTGGGATGCTGCTTCAAAGCTTGACAAGTCCATGTTTCCAGACAAGCTACAAGAGTTCTCCATGGCTCGACAAGCAAACAACCACTGCAGAAGGTATGTGTAGTTCGTATTTTCCTTTTAAGCAAAGAAAAACTCTTTCAGCAGACTGCTCAAAGTAGGAGTCTTTCATGTAGAAGGCTTTGACTCTCTAAGTTTGCAAAGGAATGACCAGCAGCAAAAACTAGGAAATAAAAGATGTTTTAAATAGACCTGAAAGAATGAAAGAGTGATATTTTTTTTCCCTGTTTTTTTTTTTTTTGGTATTGATTATTTTTAAATGCGTTCTCTCCCATCACATGTAGATGACTTGTTCTGTTGAAGTTTTCTCTCAAACTGAAGAGAGTTTGATTCATCTTTAATGCACCTGTGCTTCTTTTTTCAGTATCTTATTCTCTCCTGTGCTCCAGGTACCAGACCAGGCCGTCCAAGGTCTACCCATGCAAATACACTGTGGGTTGGTAGATACAGTCATGCATTAGCAAGTAAAAATAATGGAATAGTAATTAAAAAGTAATAAGTAGTAAATTAAAGCCCTGTAAAACTATTTAGTGAATTATCACAGGGCCATTGAATTTTAAACTGTGGAGTTTTCTATAGCTACACATATTAGGTACATGCATATGTTATTAACTAGGAACTAACAAGCTCCTTTGCTAAGGAAGGAAAATTTTGCCTTCCTTTGTGGAGGAGGCCATAAAGTGTAATATTTCTTGGATTGCTTTTCCTACACTATTAGAATCCAAACAAGAGCCTTTTAATTTATTGTTTAACTTTAGAATTAATATTTTGTTTGTTTATAGAAATACTACACCTTAGGGTATTCAGTAAAAGCCATATACTTGTAAGCCTAAGCCTACTCATACTGTTAATAAGAAAGCAGGGTTTTTTTTTGATAATTTTGAGGCAATTAATTTCCAAATCCATTCTTAATTAACAAAACATTGTTAGTGAACATCTTATTAATTTTTGTATGTTTGAATTTTATTCTCGCACTGCTGAAATGTTCTATTCAGTAAAATAAGTAAATCTTAAATGAAAATCTAAAGCTCCTACAGATCTCAGGAAACAATATTCAAGCACATTTGGCTTTATTTTCTCACAAATAAAACCTGTACCTGAAAGGGAGAATATGAGGAGATGACAGTGAATTACAATTGCTGCCACTGCCAAAGTGTTTAGCTGCAGAGACTGTGGGTGAAATAGATTTGACAGAAAAGAAAAATGAAATGTAGATCTAGCATCAGGAAAAAAGAAATATATATAGCAAACAATTTCCTGAGGATATCAAAATACAGCAGGCGGGTTTTAATATGGTCTATTTGTATATCTTTCCTCTTTTTTATTAAAATTTGGGTTATGATTTATCTTCCAAGCTGTTCCAAGAAGAGAGGGAAAAAAAAAGATAGATAGTATATTTTATAATAAATAGGACTGGAAGAAGGCTTAATTGAATGAGTTAGTATAGTTAAAAAATACATTGGCACGTGATATTTGTTTTGCTTGTTGTTAAAAACGCTTTCCTAAAGCTCTCAGGATAACAGTAACACATTTCCAGCTAGTATTGTATATCCCCTACCAAAAAGTCTGTGTGAACAAATAACCAGCATGAAATATTTTAGGCCAAATAGAGAATAATGAAAAGAATTGACTTTTAATAGGACTTGTGGCGCAGACTTTGTTACAGGAAATGGACTAGTTTTTATATGCTTATAAATTAATTTCTATAAATATTTTACTGTGATTTTCAGATTAACTGCATTTTTTACTGTTCAGAATAGCATCACACAGCTGTATGAGTGCCAGCTGTTGTAAACAAAGTGGATGTGTTTGAAGGGATTTGAACTGCAAGTTGAGTGTGTATGTACATACTCGCAAATATGCGCATGTGCTTAGACTAATCCTGATTTATTCTTTTAAAGAAAATTCTCTGGCTTAGATATAAGTTTTTGATTCATTCGCTGGCTCTTTCATTTATTCGTGTAGTTTCATTCTGCACCCTTAAGCTATCACAGATATTTTATGTGATGGTGCTTAATTGTGTTCATCCACTAGAAATGCTGATTGAAAATTAATATGTTCCTGTTCATTTCTTTCAGAAGATAGGCACATGGAAGATTAATAGATCAATTTTTATTATGAACGTGAAAAAAGTGGACCTCAGTAGCATGACAAAAATGTTTAATAGTTGTATTGCTAAAAATCCATCTAGAGGTGGTTAGATCAGGGTTTTATAAATGTTCTGTTTTAGCCCTGGCCATCTCACTAAGAGCCCTAGTACTTGAGCCTTACCTGCATTATCAGTTTAATGAACTTATTAAAAAAATTAAAGAAAAAGAAAAAGAAAAAGAAAAAGAAAAAGAAAAAGAAATAAAAGAAAAAAGATCTAGAGTTAAACTTAGGTGAACCTTCAGTGAAGATGTGCTGAAACTCATTTAGGATAAGGTAAATACATTAATCAAGGGGTAAAGTGCCCTATCAGGCTTTCATATTGGTGAAGCCCATTCCTGTATTTTCCTGGAGGGGAGATAATAAAAAAGAAAAGCAAGGAGGAGGAATTGGGAATCCTCAATATATTCTGTTAGAAGAAAAGATGACGGATGTTTTCATCTGAACACGTCCCATCTCAACGTGCTAATGCCTGCTGAGCAATTTTAACAGCATGCACAGCTGGTTAGGGACATAATCCTTGGTCCTCAAAGCTGGCCATAACCTCCCTTTCCCTGTGAGGACTCAAGGGGAGCATTTGTGGTAGGGAAGGAGTAGTGCAGATGCATTAGCAATAGAGTAAGGGTATAATGGAGAAACGTTCTTCCAAACCACAGGCTGCTGAACCACTAGGCCCCAGCATCCGGAGGTGACATTGCCATTTGGACTCAACTGACTCTCTACTCTTTGCATTTTACCAGGTTGGGTTGAAGGGGAAAACATGTATTTTGGGTGTAGCTGCACATTTAAGCCTGGGTACAACACACCCTTGACCTTGAAAGACAGGCAACAGCAGAAGGTTTAGGTTTGAATTTGATGGGCTTGTCCTAGGGGAACCAAATGTTGGGTGTTTACATGCAACACTTGACTCTGAAACCTTTAGCCTGGAAGTAGATTTGGTCCCAGATACTGCATGTTTCCCAGTATTTCACTGTTCGAATATTTTGCATTTTGCACGTGCTAAAATTGGGAATATTGGTGGCCAGATGGAAATGATTTTATTGTTCTTTGGTTTTCAGCGACTTGGTTTTATCAGATTAGTCATAACCATGTTATGCTACCAGAGTTTTTACCAGAAATGTAATTTTCATGGTTGAAATTAGATTAATATGCGTGAAATGTCTTCTTTTGCTGCAACAGTTTTGCCTGCTGGCCATAGGCAAAGAAAATCAGCAGGGAAACAACTCCTCTGAGCTCCAAAATCAGAACAGAGAACAATCGGAAAACTTGAAGATGTTTAAAGATTTTTATGGTTTGCCCTTGGGCATGAATTTAATAGAGACTGGCCTCATGTATAAGCAGAGGCACGTAAAATATCCTGAATTCAAGACACAAATGGTTTTGATAACTTCTTTTAGAATTACAGCAAGCCTTTCCGAGATAGCATGGCACATACTGGCAAATGTTAGATCTTTTATAACTCAGTGCACCTCTCTTCTCTATATATCCATACGTCACAGCAGTGAAAAGCGACATTTAGTCACAAGTTCAAGCCTCACACCCAACATTTCCCAACTGGCAAGTTCTTAATCACAGTAACATTCACATTCAGTTGCTTCCATGTTCCTAAAATGAAGAATAATTTTCACGATGCTGAAATTCTGAGTGTTACAGGGATACTGCAGTCATTATTCACGACACTTTCCAGTAAGGAGTAATGAAAACATTTCCAGAGGCTCATATGGAAACATGGAGGGTTATGAGGAATTGCTGCATAATATAACCCAAATTCTTGATAAATACAATTTTATAAACCCTTTCCTTAAATTTTGAAGCAGGAATATGGTTTGTAAAATCTCCAATGTGTGTTCTGTTCCTGCTTAGTGTCTTCAGTGAAGAGAATGGCTGGGAGAATAGTAGTAGGTAGTGAAGGGGAACAGATATAAATTAGAAAGAAAAAGCCTTAAGTTTGGAGTAAGAACTATTTTTGATAGTATAATTGGAAAGGGAGGAAGGAGTGGAAGAGAGAGAGAGGGAGGGAGAAGATTCATGACTTATGTTAACAATAAGGAAAAAGGACTTAAAATACTGTAGCGGCTTTATTAATGTAGCTATTAATTCATTTTTATGATGTATATGAAGAAAGATGGATTTTCTCATAAATATCTTTTCCTAAAGGCCGTGCAGTATTTGAATGATGAATGAAGCGGTGGTTGCAGCAGCAGGTAGGCGTAGGGAAAGCGTCGCTGCACGGGAAGAGAGCACAAATAAGTGCCCTGCACTGAGCAACTGAGTGGTAGAGGCTGTATTGCCATGGCAGCTTTCAACCTCTCCATGCAACTACTGAGCTGAGTGTTTTTTCCCATTTCTCCTCATTTCTTGGCAAGGAGGTGTGCAGGCCTGCTCAGTGAGCTCACCAAGTCCAGGTGATGGTTGAAGCAGGCCAGGTAAGAGCAAGTTTGATATCTCCTGCAAAGTGTGTTGATACACAACCAGTTTCTGAGCTGATATTTCAGCCATCCTGCAGTATTTCCAGAATATGGATATTTGCTGTCATTATTTTTTTCTCAAGGAGAAAGTCTAAACCCTGCTGTTGTCCTCTTGCATGCTCCATATGAGGAGAGGGCTAAAGATGGTGGTTCCTGCAAAGATTAGGGTCAAAGAAAAGATAAAACTCAAATTTAATCGATGGCCCTGAGGCCTCTAAAGCTGCTGTTAGGGGATTGACTTGCCCCAAAGATAGTCTTAGCAGACACTCTGAAAGCTTTCAGTAAGGACCTTCTTGGTGTATGTCATCTCCTTGGAACCTTGGGCAGCAAAGGAGTTGACCCCTTCCATGCTGTCCTTCGGCAGGTGGTTTGGCTGTTGCTCACTTGCACTACTGTGTGGCAAGCACAAGGTCCTGAATCCACAGGTAAGAGAAAGGACTAAGACTTAAATTGCAAGAGCAGTAATGTTTCAGGGAACCTTAAATTGATGCAGAAATGACTCCCTTCATACTAAACTGAAGTTATTGTGATTTCAAAGATACTTGCCGGAATTGGTCCATTTGAGCTCTGACCTCATTCGTGAGGGGTCACATCCTAGAAGTAAAAAGTTCAGCTTTTGGTGTAGGCATCATGATAGCATTCCAGTTTATGACTAGTTCACCAGTTATCTTCTAGCAAGCACGGTCCACATGTGCTTAACCGAAGTGACACTATCTTATTGCCATCAGAGCATGTAGACCTTCTTGTAGTCAGAGGCTACTGAACACATTAACCCTGACAGAGTTTGTCATAAATTCTGCAGTTCCCTTGCACTGAGGGATTTCTAGGAGTTGCTGGATCAGAGCTGACTATCAAAATCCAATGCTGTATCAAGATTTCTCTGTGCTGGAGGCAATCTAAGCTGCTAGTTGAAGACTGTTTTGTGCTACTCACATGGGTAGGAAGACTGGGATTTATAGAGCAGCTGTATATTTTGAGCAGTTGGACAGAGTTGTGATAGAGACTGTAAAAGAGATGTCATAAAAATGGTATCTTTGTCAAGCAGTTTAGTAGTAATTGATTACTTACAGGGAGAGCAATGAAACCGTTTTAGGAACTCTTGTCTGTCAATTTGCTCATATCTAGTGATCAGAAGGTACAATAAGTTGATGCGTGGGTAAGACTGATGGACTGCCTTGCAGTAGGACTTGGTGCTTCAAATTAGTAAAATACAGCTGACTCTGGAACTGGTGGCAAGTGTGGCATATTGGTTTCACACAAGCTCCCTGGGTTTCAAGTAGGACCTGGGAGCATGAAAGCAGGTAAATGTTGCTATTCACCCTTGTGAAAAGGCAGCAAGAGCTGCTTGTTTGAGACAGATCTTGCCTGAATCTCTTCCAGTTTCTCAGAAAGGCATGCAGCTCATCCCTGGAGCCTGTATGGGGAGAAGGAGAAGGGAGGATAAATACTTCTCTTTATACACCATCTTCTCTATCTGGAAATAGTTTTACCTGAGATACACGCTAAGGACCTCCAAAATTCAGTGAATTATAAAACTCTGTGTCACAACTGGGAAAGATGGCTGGAGTAGTTTTTTTTGGGTCATTCAGGAGTCAGATACATCTCTAATGAGGCTTGCAGAGGCATCACAATGAGCCAAAATCAATAGAAGTGATTAACTATTTAAGTACATTATAAAACTTTCCTACATCAGCTTCTTCAAGAATTCAGTGCTTACAAAATTGTTGCTTACTTCGGATATCTACAGATGCCTGTACAATATAGGAAATGGCTGCAAGGCAGAGGAAAGGCATTTTGTGTAAACCAATTCCTTTTCATAGCTGTTTGGCTGAGCAGAGAGAATTTTAGTATCTGATCCATTACTGAGAACCACTTGTGCTCCAGTCTTCAGTATAGTGAAATATTTTTGAAAACTTTCAAGCGGTCTCTGAATCTCTGCTTACAAGGATGTCCTTTTTTCTTCTTTTTTTTTTTCTTTTTTGTTTTTTTTTTTTTTCTAGAGATGGAACATTTTGTTCTCTTGCAATGAGATCAACAACTGTATAAATGAGACTTGAATGGTAAATGCAAATACAAATCCACTTAGAGATTTCTGTTCCCCTTGATTATATTGATTTCTTTGATTTATTATTGCTTTGAAACATTTCAGTTTAATTTCTCTCTCTCTCTCTCTCCAGTTACTGTGGTGTCAGGAGACTCCCTTCCCCTACATCATCAGCATCCCCCAGAAAACTCTAATAGACAAAGTCTGCCCCTAGTTGATCTCTAGTGGCAGACAATAGCAATAAGTTGTTAATAACTGTTATAACTGTGGTCTGGAAAACTGACTGCTGGCTAAGCCAGGTTTCTGGAAGCTACAGATGTACATTACTTTTTTTTTTCCTTCAATAGCTGATGAGCATGGTGCAGCTCAACTACAGAAATGAGATTTATTGCAGAAGGTGCTTGTGTTGTTTAGAAAGACGTACAAAACTGAATTGATTGGGTAGCTTTACTAATTGTAAGATAGAATAAAATCACAAGTTCTTACTGATTTCAGTGTTCGGTCCTCACTGCATTCTTGGGAGGACACAGGGAGGAAGGTGCCACTGAGCTGAGTCTTTTAGCAAGTGTTGGGTCGTGCATGATGCTGAGCAGAAGTGATGAGTTAATATTGTTAAGGTCTTTCCTGCTCAGTCACAAGCTAAAGCCAAAAATAATTAATGGAGGTGAACAGCAGGACCAGGTAGTATCACCTGTGTTACAAGGGCAACCTTAGCTGGTGCTCTTCTGACACTGGAAATGTGTTGCCCCAAACTGAAAGTAGGCTCAAACACACAGGATAAGGAGAAGTGATGTGGACAGAATAGACATTTCTATTTTGAATCATCATCATCATAGCTGACAGGTTAATAGAACATTGTTGCCTGAGAATGACTTTTTATTTATCATTCTTCATAGAAGGTGATAAGTAGCATGTTCTATGGATTAGGTTCTTGCTGCTGCTGACGTAAGAACTGATTGTAGCTCTGTCAGGATGTACGCATGGGAATACTATTTTCCATGCTGCATGGATGCCTCAGACTGGCTTGTTTTTATTTACTTACTTGCATGACAGAGAGAGACACGTTATTAGCCAGAGCAGTTTAGCCATTTTCAAAAATGAGGCAAAAATTCCATCAAACTTTATTTGAAAAGCTCTGTCATGGTAGTATTAGTGGGCTGGTTTAATACTTTTCATAGTATATAAGTGACTTCTAATCACAGACCTGCATGGGACTTGAGAAAAATCACCTTTGGTAGGAAGCTGAAGAAGCAGCCCACCTGGATGGACACATACTAGCAATTGTGTCATATAAGGCTTTGATTTAGAAGGTGACCTTGTACTGTGCAGCATGACTTCACTTCTTGGCTAACTCTCCAGCTTGACTTCACACTTTGAATAATGTTGCACCATAATGACCGCTGCCTGCCTTTTTCCTCCCACGATATTGCTCTTGCTAAATGTCCAGAAGACAAGTTCCCTTCCAACCTCATCTTACCATGCTGCACTTAGCAAGCTATCTTTATCAAGTCTGAGATCGGCTCAATATCTTTCCTAGAAAATGCAAGTGGAGATTGCAAGTGGAAAAAAAGTCTCAAGGGGAAATGAGTGGAGAAAGATCTAGTGTGCTTCATGGAAAAGTATCGTAGAGTGTGTTTCACCCTGCCAGATCCTGCCATAATTGATTTGACTCTTTGGGTAAGGACTACTTTTAAATAATAGCTCTTCTTGGGATGAGTCTCTTATTTTAGCTGGAATTTCCAAGAGAAACATGATGTATTCAATGTAGAGTCAAAATACTAGTCTAGTGATTTTTTTTTAAATGAGCTTTACATTTCTTCACACCATGAAATTTTGTGGTGCTGAATCTCACTGTAGTGTATCATGTGAGCTTCAAAGATTGTGACCTGCTGGAAAAGGCAGCTTATAGTGCAGGAAGGCCATGGAAATGGACAGGAAGACTGGGAAAATTACGTGGTGGAGGAGAGTAAGTACAAAATCTCTCATCTCAGAACATAGGATCATATGCCACTGCTTAAAAACAGAACAGAAGAGACAGTTTGATGCAAAATCTGTTGTCATTAAGGAGTTATCCTTAAAACTGTATTTTTGAAATGATTTTTGAGATAATTGCAAAATCAAGAGTGCCTATTTTTAACATAATTCCTCCTACCAAAAAAATCCCTCGAGAATGTAATGTAGCACATGTCTGTAGGCAAATGAGTGTGAATTACCATAGTGCTACAAGCCAAACTGTGCTACCTAAAACCTGCCTAGTGTCTCAAAAACTGACAGCTGTTTGTAAGGTGGTGGCCCTTGAAGGTCGATGCTGTGGCACACACTGTTACAGCAGGAGAACCAAGGTACCCTTAGATTTTTTGGTATGACAAAAGAAAAAAGTACTGAATTACTCTCTGCTATCTATGATTTATAACATATTAGTATTATGCCATTTTCATTATGATTGTAAGGAAATCAAGCTCTATTATGTCGTACTAGACATAAGCATATTTAAGAAGCAGCTTGAAAAAGACTCTGGCTAAGTGTATGCAAACGGACATATAAAAGCATGACAGAAAGAACAATGGGGCACATGGAAACAAAAGGAAATACTTCCATTAGTAATTTCCAGGAATCTGATGGTGTCTCAGAATTTGGATGGAAGAACATCCTGCCACCTGCGTGCCCTGAGCCAGTGCCACAGTTGATTGTGAGCTTGAGGTCTAAAGCCAGACACTCAAATGATTGATCTTGATGCTTCTGGTCTTTGACTTGCTTGAGTTAGCTAGTTTTTTAACAAAGGAGCTTCTGTGGGTTTGCTGTTATCAAGTAGCTGGGATTCGTGCTGGAGGGGGCTTAAGGTGGTTCTCTGACCAGCCATCTGCTAAGGGTTCCTGCTTGCTGGCAAAGGCAGCAGAATGGGCAGTACACGGACTCCTCACCCACCGCAGCTACTTGCTCAAAATCTGAGAGCAAACTGAGGTCAGTGGGGGTTTATGTCAGCTTGAGGCACTGAGCAGCTGAGGCTCCAAGAAAGACACACCCGTGACCACCACCTCTTCTGCTGAGAAAACACGGCCTGCAGGAGGCAGCTGACACAGCGCAACGGGGATGATGATAGGAAGGAAAATGGCCCAAAGCACTGCAACTAACTTGGAAACTAAGGCTGAGAGAGCTGGGCCTGTTCAGCCTGGAGAAGAGAAGGCTGAGGGGGGACCTGATCAGTGTGTATAAATACC
>JAVCKT010098306.1:0-10849 GCA_032273925.1 Rhynchotus rufescens
CAGGGCTCCCCGGCCCGCGGGGAGGGGGGAGAGGTCCCCATGACCCCCCTTCCAGCTCCCCCCATCATCCCCCCCCCCCTGCAGGCCCCGGCTCCCCTGGCACCGCCGGAGCCTCCATGTTGTTGGGAACGGGGAATGTCGGTGCCCCCCCGGCCGGGGCTGCCCCCGCTCCGAGGCAGCGGCCCAGGGAGCAGCCGCCGCCCGGCCCCGGCGTCGCCTCCCGCCCTCCCCCCGGCATCTCCAGCCCCTTCCCCAGGGCAGCAGCCCCCCCAACCCCCCCTCTGATTTCCCAGGGTGAAAGCGACAATAAAACAAAATAATAAAAACAAAATCATTAAAAAACAATAAAACAAAACACACAAACACACACAAAAATAAAAGAAGAAAAAACCCAGACATGATGGAGGGGGCAGCTTTGGGCCCCCCCGGCTTCCCTCCCCCGGCTGGATCCCGCCGCCCCCCACCTGCAGACGGTGATGAGGTTCTTCCTCTCCACGGCGATGTTCCTGGAGGAAGCTTTCTTGGAGGAGAGCCCCAGAGCCATGGCCGCCTGGATGCAGCTCGCTGCCATGCAGCGCCCGCCGAGGCGGCCCCGGCGGGCGAGACCCCCCCGCCCGCACAGCGCCCCCCCCGCCCCCCCCGCAGAAAGCCCCCTGGAAGGATGCACAGGATGCGGAGGGATCCCGGCTGCCGTTGGGATGTTGCAGCCCCTGGAAGGATGCTGAGGCTCCGGAGGGAGGCACAGCCTCCGGAGCAATGCGCGGCCTCCACAGGGACGCCCGGCCTCCACAGGGATGCCTGGACTCTGCAGGGATGCCCAGCCTCCGGAAGGATGCTCAGCCTCCGTAGGGCTGCTCGGCCTCCATAGGGATGCTCCAGGCGGGCGGGGGGATCTCCCCGCCCTCCGCCACCCCCCAGCACCCCCGGTGGCCCCACGGGAATGGAGGGGAGGGGGAGGATGCGGGGAGCAGAGCAGGGGGCAGGCGCAGCCCCTGGCCGGGGGGGGCTCCGACAGGGCCCAGCCCCTCGTGGTGACGCGTTGGGGACGGTCGGGACCCCGCGTGGCCGCTCTGTGTCTCGTCTCCCGTCCCCGTGTCTGCCGCGGCACGGTGGGCTGTCACCGTCACCGCTCACGGACCGGGGGCAGACGCCACCACTCGGAGCCACCGTGGCCCCACGGATGGCCCAGGCCACCGGCCTCCCTCCACCCTGTCCTGTGCCTCAGTTTCCCCATTGGAATAACTGGGATACAAAAAGGGGAGGGGAAAACCGTGCGCCTCAACACTCCATGCCCAAGGCACTGGGTAGCTCAGGGAGGTGGCACAGGGAGGTGACAGAGGCGCCGAGTGCCCGGTCCTGCCCTGCGGCGGGGAGGGACGCAGGGCCCGGGCTGGGGGCGCGCGGGGCTGTGCCGGGAGGGGCGGCCTTGGCAGCACCCAGATAAGGGCGGGCGGTGCCGCCCGGCTAATCGCAGCGCCCAGCACGGGGCCACCGCGCTCCCCGCACCCCGCTGCGCCTCTTGGGGGTGCAAACACGCACGCACCCGCGGGTGCACGCACCCACCGGCGCCTGCGGACACGCGTGTGCACGTGCATGAATTTTGCATGGATGCACACATGCATGCGTGCACCCACCTGCATGGATGCACACACATGCATGCACATGCACCCCTGCATGGATACACACACACACACACACATGTGCATACACGCGCACGCTTGCGTGCTCACGCGTGCACACGCATGCCCCCTGCTTGCTGCAGGACTTGGGGCTCTTCGTGCCTGTTTGAGGCAAGAATTGGGGCTCCTGGTTGCAGCGTGGCGGGAGGATTTGGCACATTGGGCCTGACCCCCTCGGTGTGCCGAGGTCCCCCGGGTCTCATCCCTGCACCCAAGGGACACCCTGGAACAGGGCAGGGAAGGCAGCTCTCCTGCGCCTTCCCCGGCACCTGTGCCCAGCTGGGATTCCCTGGAAATGTCCATGGACGGAGAAGCTCCAGGAATTGCAGCCTCCCTGCAGACAGACAGACAGATGGACACGTCCTCCCCACACCACCCGTGGGCCCTGCCACTGCCTCGGCTCTGTGCCAGGGGGGAAGCCTCCCTGGGAATCTTGTGATTTTTTTTTTAGGTGAAAAAAAAAAAAAAATCAAATCCCAGTAAACAAGTTCCGGAAAGGGGATTCCGGGGGTTTCCCCGAAGGGAAACCCCAGGACGGGGGTGATAGGGCAGCGGGCTGGGGGTGCGGGGCACGGCGGGAGCGGGGTGGCCGGCCGGGCTCACGGGGCCGGCCGGGGCGGCCGGGCAGGCAGCCAGCGCCGTCCCCGTCACCGCAAGATGTTGCGCCCCGATAACCTTGTTTACGGGGCCGGGGGGGGCAAGGGCGGGCGAGCGGCCGCGGGCTGGTGGCCCCTCCAGATTAGGGGCCCAGCGTGACTCGGCATTCGGGAGCCGGCCGCGGGCGCGTTGGTCCTGCGGCGCCGGCAGCAGCGCGCGAGCGCCCAGGGCAGCGGAGGCGCCGGAGCCACCGCGGGCGGTAGGTGTGAGGGCGGGCGCGCGGGGCGTCGCGGCTCGCGCTATGGGTGCTGTGGGTGCTGTGGGTGCTGTGGGTGCCGTGCGGTGCCAATGGTATGGGCTTCCCGCAGTGCCAAGCGGCATGGGAGGGCAGCACCCCCAGTGCGGGGTCGGTGGTATGGACACCATGCTGGGCACACTGGGTATATGGGGTGGGAGGCGGGAGTCCCCTGCCGAGTCATACTGGACGTGGGATGTATAGGATCCATACTGAGCCCATGCAATGTGTGGCGTGGGCGCTGTGGGTTCCGTGCTGAGCGCCTAGGATGTAAGGTGTGGGAGCTATGGACTCTATATTGAGCCCATAGGATGCAAGGTGTGGGGGCTAGGTACTGCACCCCGAACCCCTGGGACGCAAGGTGTGGGATGCAGGCGGGATGGCTGCTGTGGGAGCTACGTGCCCTGTGCTGAGGCAGGGGGAGCTCCGGGCTCCGTGTGGAGCCCCCACGGTGCTGCAGGTGCTGCTGGGGCCTGGGGCCGCCTGGAGCCCCCAGCCGCATCCCCCAGGGGTGGGGACTGGTGCAGATGGGGCTGCTGGGGCCGGAGCCAGGGCTAGCAGAGGTGGTGATGGGGCTAGCGGAGACGCAACTGGGGCTGGGAGAGGCGCTGGGCTGAGCAAAGTGAGGCAAGCAGAGATGAACCCGGGGCTAGCAGAGCTGGGTCGGGGCTACGGACCCAGATAGGGGCTAGCGGAGCCAGGTGGGGGCTATGGACCCAGGTAGGGGCTAGCGGAGCCAGGTAGGGGCTAGCGGAGCCGGGTAGGGGCTAGCGGAGCCGAGACAGGGCTAGAGGAGCCAAGTGAGGTCTGATGGAGCCAGGTCGGGTCTAACAGAACCAGGCGGGCGCGAGTGGAGCTGGGGTGGTACTAGAGGAGCTGGATGGGGACCAGCGGAGCCAAGTGGAGGCTAATGGAGCTGGGTCGGTGCTAGTGGAGCTGGCATGGTGCTAGCAGAGCCGGGTCGGCGCTAGCAGAGCCCGGATGGGGCTAGTGGAGCTGGGACGGGGCTAGCAGAGCCGGGTTGGCACTAGCAGAGCTCAGATGGGGCTAGTGGAGCCGGGACGGGGCTAGCGGAGCCAGGATGGGGCTAGCAGAGCTGGGTCGGCACTAGCAGAACCGGGACGGGGCTAGTGGAGCCGGGAGATGGGGCTAGCGGAGCCAGGATGGGTAGTGGAGCCGGGATGGGGCTAGTGGAGCCGGGTCGGGGCTAGCAGAGCCCGGATGGGGCTAGTGGAGTCGGGACGGGGCTAGAGGAGCCGAGACGGTGCTAGCAGAGCCCGGACGGGGCTAGCGGAGCCGGGACGGCGCTAGCGGAGCCGGGTCGGGGCTAGTGGAGCCCGGACGGGGCTAGCGGAGCCGGGTCGGGGCTAGCGGAGCCGGGACGGGGCTAGCGGAGCCGGGTCGGCGCTGTCAGACGGGCCGGTGCCGGGGCTCAGCGCGGCGGCTCCCCGCCGTTATCAGGCGGCCGCAGCCGGGACAGGGACCGGAGCCGCCCGCGCTCGCCCCGGGCCCGGCTGGCGGAGCGGGCAGCGGCCCCGGCCGCGGCCGTGGCCAGGCGGGGCAGGAAGGAGGCGGCGGGTCCGGGGCGGCTCCCGCGGCCCCGCCGGGTCCCGCCGGGTCCCGCGTCCCGGCCCGGAGCTGCTGCGGCGCCTGGTGAGAGCGAGGGGTCTCGGACCCCCGGAGCCCCCCCGGCCTCACCCCCCCGCGACGTGGGTGCCGCCCTCGACGTGGGTGCCCCCCGTCCTGGGCTGCTGCGGTTTTGAGGGGGGGTCCCGGGGCTCCCGCAGCGCCCCTCGGTTTCCCTGACAGGAGGGAGGGAGTGGGTTGGGGGGGACGGGGGCTGGGGGCACCCCGGACGCCTGGGCCCCCCCTCGGTGCTGCCCCCCCTCTCCGTGCAGGTGGCGTGGGAGAGGGGCGCCCCCTGGCGGTGTCCCCGGGCACTGCCCCGGGGCAGCTGCGGGTGCGCGGACGTGGCCGCGGCTGCACCCGTGGGAGGCCCCGCGTGTCCGGGGCGGCCGCGTGGGCGCCCTGCGGGGGCGGCGGCTCCGGGACACCCTGCTGCACCAGGGGCAGGTGGCGGGGCGGGCAGTGGCTCCCTTGGGTGCTGGGGGTGCTGGCTCCCTCCTGCCCTCGGGGGTCTCCGGGAGCCCCTCTGGGCCTCGCTTCCCCCTTGCTCGCCCCGGAGCTGGGTCTGGGCCAGGGGGACATGGGGCTCTCTGCACGTCGTGACCTGGGGGTGGCCATGGGACCCAGCCTGGGGGCACCCCCCGTCCCAGGACCTGGGTTCATTCCCCGTCCCGTGGGACCCGGCCGCGATGTCCCTGCAGAGCCTCCTCCTGACGTCGGTGCCTCCGTTCCCATCCCGCTGCCGGCGCCCGGACGTCCCGTGGGACAGGGCAGCTCTTCCCAGGGGAGGCCCCAGGCCGGGCGCAGGGCAGCCCCCCCCCAGACCTTTTGCAGCGCCTGGGGAGCCCATTACGTGTCCCACACGTCGGGGCTGCGGGGACGTCCCCCGGCTCCATCCTGGGGGAAGCAGCTCTGCTGCAGTGGCAGCCCGGGGGAGGCCAACCCTCGTCCCCCCCCCCCAGTCCTAACGAGCTTTCTGTGCCGCCTGCCGCAGAGCCGGGGGCCACGGGGTTATGGTGCCCCCGGGCTGAGTGCTGGGAGCCAGCGCGGCCACGGCAGGGCCCTGCGAGGAGCCATGGAGGGGCCAGGCCAGGTAGGGAGGCACCGCCGGCGGCCCTGGCCCCCGCTGCGCCCGCGGCCCCGGCCACGAGCCGGGGACCCCCTGCCCACCCTCACCTTCCTCTCGCCCGCAGGACGACTACGAGGAAGTGATGCGGAAAAACCTGGACCCTGAAGGCTACGAAGATCCTGGCATACGAACCTCATCCATCTCGCTGGGGGACATGAGCAGTGAGTGGCTGCGCTGGCTGCCGGGGAGGCTGAGACAGGGGTGGATGCCAGGCATGCATGGGTGCCGGCACTGCATGGGCACTGGCATTGCATTGGCATGATGTGCATGGGCACCAGGGCTGCATGGGCACCAGCGTTGCATGGGTGCTGGCATTGCATGGGTGACAGATATTCATTGGTGACATATTCCTGGGTGCTGGCATTGAATGGGTGCCACACATGCATGGGTGCTGGCACTGCATGGGCACTAGCGCTGCATGGCGCCAGGGTTGCATGGGCAATGGTGTTGTGTGGGGTCAGTGTCGCATGGGGTCTTGTGCTCAGTAGGTGCCAGCATTGCAATCACGGTGGCATTGCACTGGTGACAGCATGGCATGGGTGCCAGCATTGCAAGGTAATAGAGTTTCACGGGCACCAGAGTTGCATGAGTGCCAGCAGGGCATTGACAAAGGTGCTGCATGGAGAGCCAGGTTGCATGGGTGCTGGCATTGCAAGGACCCTGCACTGCATGGGTGTCAGCGTTGCATGGGCATTAAGGTTGCATGAGCACCAGCACTGCAAAAGTGCCACGGCCAGCATGGAGCCTGGCACAGGTGACACGGAGGATCCCGCCACCCAAAAGCAGTGGTGCCTCTTCCACTGGTGCCTGTGGAGGTGCCCGCTCCCACTGCTGGCTGCAATGCCGACTTTGCAGCAGCCAGTCCTGGGCTCCGTCCTTCCCTCTGCCAGGAAGGGGGACAATTCCCAGCGGTGAGTGCGGGCATTTATTCTCCCAGTGCTGCCACGTCTCCGTGTCCAGAGGGTCCCACTGGGATCATCCCCGCAGGGCTTTTGTGCTCTGTTGACTTGGAGGCAGTGCCCAAAGTGGCACATCCAGCCTCCAGGTATCGGGCTCCAGCAGCCCGGCTGCCGGCTCGGCTCCATGCTCATTCCTGCCGGCCCCATGCTCATTCCTACCAGCTCAGCTCCATGCTCATTCCCGCCAGCTCCGTGCCCATTCCCGCCAGCCCCGTGCTCATTCCCGCCGGCTCCACGCCACCCGCTTGGCTCCGTGTCCTGGCTCAGCTCCGCGCTGGTTCCCGCCGGCTCCCGCTTGACGGCTGGGGGCGACCGGGAGCCTCCGCCGTCCTTTAGGGGCAGGGAAGGGCACCGCAGGCAGCGGAGCCGGACGGCCGCGGGCGCTGCCAACGCCAGGGTGCAGATGTCACCGCGGGGGCCGAGGACACTGCGGGGAGCCCGGGGAGGGGCGGCCGCGGCGCCGGTAACGCCGCAGCCTTTCGTGCAGGGGCCGCTGGCAGCGGCGCCGGGAGCCCCTGGCCCCTGTGGAGGGCGAGAGCCAAGGAGCTGGCGCCCCTGCGGTGAGTCCCGCCGCCCCCCGCACCACGGGGTCCCCGCGCAGGGACACCCCGTCCCTGCCGCCCGCGGGGCCGCCCGCCGCCACCACCGCCGTGTGTCTTGCAGCCGGTATTTGCCCAGCCACCGGGGATCCTATGACCTGGACGGGAGCCAGCGGGCGGCCGGGGAGCCCCCGGGCCGGGGGAGCCACCGCCGTCTTGCGGGGCAAAGTGAGTGACCCTCCCTCCCGTCCCCTCCGCTGCAGGCGTTAGAAGGGGGCACAACTGGAGCCCCGGGGGTTTCTCGGCTGCGCGGCGCCCGTCTGGGCTGCCCCGGCGTGCCCGTCACCCCGGCATCGGGGCTGCCGGCGCGCCCGCCGCCGGGTGACCGCTGCCACTTGCCCGTGATCGCCTGCTGATTGACGCTAAATAAAGTCTTTGTTTGGGGTGAGGACAAGAACCACTCGGGGCTGAACGGCGGCAGGCGGCAGCCAGCACCGGGCGGCTCCGGGCCGGGTCCGGTCTGGATGCTGCGCATGAGGCCTCGGTGTCAGTTCAGGGGGCAGTTTGCAGGGGGGCCCTGCACCGTCTTGGCTCTGCAGAGGAGCCCTGTGGCTAACTGGGCACAGCTTGGGGCTGTGCACGGGACGGGGGGCACCCTGTGCACCCGGGGGACACATCGGTCCCCAAGACGCCCCATGCCCAGGGCCATCCGTCCCCTTGGCACCCATCCGCCGGGGCGGCCGCGCGCCCGTGTTTACAGTCAGCAAAGACGAAGCGCGTTGGCATTTACGGGGCACGCGAGGCGGGGGCACTGGCCCCGCGCGGCTTTATAGGGCGGCCGCGCACAGGGGTGGCGGGGAGCGCACGGGGGGGACGCAGGTAGGCAGGGGCTGGGGACAGCACCGGGCGTCGCGGTGACACGGGGTGGCCGTGGCGAGGACGGGCTGGCGCCGCGCGGGCGCCGGGTGCCATGGGCAGCGTCGTGGTGGCCCTGGCGTGCGATGGCCCCATGCGAGGCTGCTGCTCAACTTGGGGACCGCGGGGACAGAGCCCCGGCCCTTGGCAGTGCCCGGCACCCGGGGAGGGGTGATGGAGGGAGGACACGTCCCGCAGCCCCAACCGGGGCTGCAGTGGGGGTGACAGAGGTAGGGGACGCGCCCAGCACCCCCAGTGAGGTCTGGGTTGGGGACAACAGATGGGGGAATGTGTTCAGCCACCCCAGCCAGGTCTGGGAGAGAAGTTACTGAGGTTGGGGACAGGTCCAGCCACCCCAGCTGGGTCTGGGATGGGGATAAAGTATGGAGAACGCATCCAGCAAACCCAGTGGGGTCTGGGATGGGGGCAGCGGATGGGGAAATGGGTGCAACAACCCCCACTGGGGATAGGGATGGGGGTGAGGGACACATCCAGCATTCCCCAGCAGGGTCTGGGAGAGGGGTGGCAGGCGGGGGACACGTGGGATGGCCGCGGGCCCGCTCATGGGGCTGCCGCTCCTTGCAGCTCCGTCAGAGACCGATGTGGACCTGGAGGCGGCGGGGAGCAGGCGGCCCGTGTCCCAGCGGGACACCCATGAGGTGGGTGCTGCGCGGGGCGCCGCGGGTCCCCGGGGACGCCGGAGGAGGCCGCGCGCCCCAGCACGGTGACAGCGGCGCCTCCGGCCACAGGGCTACGTGGAGCTGCACGAGCTGCGCCCGACGGAGAAGTGCTGGATGGAGGCCGGCCGCTGGTTCTGGCTGGACGAGGACGCCCAGGAGGGCGGCCCCGTGCCCTTCCTGACCTGCCGCAGCTTGCAGGACATCAGCCGGGCGCTGGACACAGGTGGGGCGGCGGGGCGGCCGGCGGGGCGGCCGGCGGCACCGTCCCTGCGCTCACGGGCGCTGTCCCCGCAGGCACCGTGCTCCTGGACGTGGCGGCCACGTCGCTGGAGGACGTCGCCCACTCGCTGGTCGACCAGATGGTCAAAGAGGGGCAGGTGAAGGCCAAGGACCGCACGGCCGTCCTGAACACCCTGCTGCTGCAGCACAAGTAGGGCCCCGTGCCGGGGTGTCCCCGCGGCCCCGCTGCGCCCTGGCCGTGCCCGCCTCACGGCCGTGTCCCTCTGTGTGCAGGCACTCCAGCAAGGGCGAGAGGAGAGAGGAGCCGGAGAAGGTGCCGCGGGAGCAACAGCCCATGGAGATGTCGCTGCTGGCGGTGGGCGAGCGGGCGAGGAGGGCGCGGGCCGGGGCGGGTTTCCACTGCGGTGGGTGCGGGTGTGCATGGTGCTCAGCTACGTGCGTGCATGCACCTGTAGGTGTGCACGTGTGTGCATGCTGCTGCAGAGTCCTGTGCATGCACGTGCATGCTTGCACCACCGTGCACATGCATGAAATGTGCAACTTTGCGCTGTCACGTGCATGCACATGCATGTGACCTTGCACTGCTGTGATGCATGCATGCACAGGTGCCTTTGCACTGCCACATGCATGCACTCTTGGGCATAGGCATGCATGCACACACAAACACCGTTGCATGCATGCATGCACATGCATGCACTCGTGCACAACACACATGCGTGCACCCCTGGAATGACACACACACGCATACACACGCATGGACCCTTACACATCACATGCATGCACGCATCCCCTCAACGTCATGCATGCACATGCACCCTTGCCCGTCACATGCACGCACTGCATGCTGCTGGGCAGACGCGGAGGTGCGGGACGGTGCGTGCGCGCCAGGCGAGCGTGCACATCTCACCGCGGCCTCCCCGCCTTGCAGCACGGCGCGGCCGAGCCCCTGCTCCCCGGCAAGGTCCCCAAGGACACCGAGGCCTCGCTGGTGCTCGTGGGTGAGTGCTGGGCTTGGGGTGGGTGCCCGGGGCAGCGCTTTGGCTTGTGCCCCTGCTGCTGCTTGCTCACTCGCTGCCTCTCTTGCCTTTTCCACTCTCTCTATCCCTCCGTCTCCTCCCAGCCCTCCGCACCGCTGGCTCTGCTCCTGGTCCCCTCCGGTGACCCGTTCCCATGTGTCCTCCCTGTGTCCCCATGCCCTGGGCGAGTGTCTCCATGATTCCCGTGCCCATGGCCCGCATGGCTCCACCTGCTCATGTCCTTGTGCCCCTGCATCCCCACGTCCCTCACGTCTACTGCCCCTTTCCCCCTATCCCCAAGTCCCTGCGCCACGTGTCCTCTGTGCTACCGCCTCCCCACACCCCCATCCCTCTGGCCCTGACCTCCCTGCGTCCCTGTGTGTCCGTGCCCCGCGTCCCGTGCCCCGGTGACCCTGTCCCGTCCCGCGCGGCCCCGTGCTCCCGCCAGGCTCCGTGCCCGCCCTGGAGCGGCCGGCGCTGGCCTTCGTGCGCCTGAAGGCGGCGGCGGTGCTGGACGCGGTGCTGGCGGTGCCGCTGCCCGTGCGCTTCCTCGTCGTGCTGCTGGGCCCCGAGAGCCCCCACGTGAGCTACGGCGAGATCGGCCACGCCGTGGCCACCATGATGTCTGACCGGGTAGGGCTCCCGCGCGCCCCTCTCCCCACGTGCCCCTGCACAAGGGCTCCCGCATCCCCTGCTCCACTGGCCCCCGGGCCCCAAGACCCGGTGCAGCCCTGGCCCTACGTCCCCGTGCTCCTTTATCCCGTGTCCGCGTGTCCTCAACTCCTTTGCTCCTCGTCCCCGTGGTTCCACGTCCCCCTGTTGCCATGTGCCCGTGTCACCATGCCCCTGTGCCCCTTTACCCCGTCACTACATCCGCATCTCCTGTGGCTGCACATCCCTTCGACCCTTATCCCCATGGTTCCATGTCCCCACGCCCCTACATCCCCGTGTCCCCATGTTCCGTGTCCCTACGCCTTGTGGCCACATGTCCCCATGCCCCTGTGTCCCCACATCCCTGTGTCCCCATAGCCCCCCACTCCACATCCCTGTGGTCCCACGTCCCTACATCCCTGTGTCCCCATGTTCCGTGGCCACATGTCCCTGTGTCCCCAAATCCCCGTGTCCCCAAGTCCCCCCACACCACATCCCAGTGACCCCAAACCCCAACCTCCCC
>JAVCKT010098307.1:0-10849 GCA_032273925.1 Rhynchotus rufescens
AAATTTGGGTAATGATGTTTTCTTCTAAGAAGGACTGAGGGGTGAAGGGAGCCATGGAATTCATGCCAACTTCAGGAGAGTCATTGCTCTCCTGCCCCTTCTCCCCAGGCGACGGGTTCTGCAAAAAGCCACATGGAGGGCAATTCTCATCATTGCTGAAGTGTCCATAAATCAAGTCAAAATCAAAAGATCGTCTGAATGATTCGGATCGAACTTTCCTCCCCTTTCTGTAGGCCACGTGACTGGAAGAGTTCTTGAGTTTGTCAAAGGAGAACTCCTTTATTTTACCACTGGCAAGGTTTATTGCCTCCCCAGTAATGTCTTTTAAACTGCCAGTGGCTTGAGCTGAAGAGCCCTTTTTGAGCCTTGGATTACTTGGAAGGATTTGCTGATAGTCCTCATTTCCACACAAGCCAAAGCCATTTTCAGAAGCAGGAAGCTTATGGTCTAGGGTGGCATCTTGGACATTGAGCGCCGCACAAAAACTATGATGAGCAACTATACACGCAACACCTTGCTTAAAGAGCTGGCAAGTCCCCGTGCAGTAATGCAATGTGTGCTGAAAGTGACGGTCAATCACTACGCTGCTGTAGCAGTTCACAGTAGTGACCATCAGCCTGTAGGTTGCTGCCATAGCATGGATCTCACTTGGCAGGAAGGCTGCAAAATTCACCATAAAATTTGCAGGGAAAAAAAAGTCACCCTCAATTTTTCACAGTCACGCCAGATTGAGTGGAAATATTCAAATGTTAATTGAAAATATTCACACTACATAAGAAACTGCTATCTTAGAAATGTCCAGAGAAGTCTGGAGTGGTATCTATAATATGGTTACAGCAATTAGTGCAACTCACATACGGTTTGACTTAAGGCAACTTGAACTCCAGATGGGGAGCTTGGGTGGGCAGACGTAGCCCCAGCTGCTCCCTTGCTAACAGTCCAGGTAATTTTCCCAGGTGTCATAAAATTCAGCCAGCTCTCAGGCAGAGGTGACAAGAGGATGATTTTCACTTGGTTCTTCTTCTCTCTTTTAGGGTGGATCGGTAAAAAACAGACCACAATCGTGTAGCCTGTACAGACAAAAAAAACACAGTATGCTTGTGTGATCCAAGGCTCAATCCAGCAAAGTCAGTCCCTGCAATAAGCAAAGGTGAGAGTCATTATAATGACCATGCAATATACGGTCCTGCTTCATACCAAACATAGGGCACCAGACCTTTATAACCAGCAAGCAGGCTTGCAGAGAATAAGAGTACGGTGATATTTCTCTTTTCCTCAGGTCTGCCATGTAATAACACAGCTGAAGCGTTGGCCTATATTTATACATAGGCTGCCTGTTGTGTTGCCATTTTAATGGCTCCATTTTAATCTCTTATATTATTTTTTGGGGGGGACTTGCTTCTCCCCAACCAGATGAACAAAGTGTTAGATTTAATTCTAATGGAGCAAGATACTTTGATCTTGCTGTGGATTTCTGGCTTTCCCTTTAGAGTCACAAAACTCTAAAGATAGAGAAACAGAGAAAAGTACTTTATAGATTTCCTAGATCTCTAGATAAAACACACACACACACACACACACACACACACATCCTTTAAAAGGCCACACTGGCTTCTGTTAGCCTTTAACAAAGGTCTTTGGGACCAAAGCAAAATATTCTAAAGAGCTATAATATTCTCAGTAACATAAAATAACTCACTGGAGTAGATATTCAGAACAGAAAGTAATATTTTCATAAAGGTTAAGCCTATGTAAACTGTTTTACATTTAGATGCAGCAGTGGCTACTTGCATTTCTTAACACCATGGCACCAGATATGAACAAAGGCTGCTAAACGTTACTAGAAGAGAGAAAATCCTAGATTTAGACATCACTCTCTCTTTCAGAAATGCATCAATAATCAAATGAAATCACCCCACTGAAACTCCAAACACTCTCTATTGCTATACAAACACAAATTCATTTCATAAAACATGCTAAAATCTCAGGTAAACTGCACCTCAGCATCAGTTGCTTTGTTGCTTTTTGCTCAGGTAAGTGTCAAGCACTTGCAAAAAGCCAAAACCTGCCCAACTTTTGCATTTTTTGTGTTGAGAAACAGTGTTTTTAAGATTATTGGTGAGAATTTGCAATGTTTCATTTCTCCTCATTGCAATTAGGCAGAGCAGCACAAGCTGCTTGGATTGCAACTATAGCATTTTCAAGGAGCAAACGGCCGTTCCAGCTCTGGAGCTGCTGTCTGTAACAGGCTGCCACCTGCCCGTCAAACACACCAGGCCAAACTCAGTGCTGAGCTGGGGCCAGCTTCCCGGCAGATTTCTGTGCCCACCCGCTGGCACTGCCCCAAAGCCCCCAGGGCAGGGAGGTCCTTCCCCAGGGACGTTGGCAGGCATGGAGTGCACCTCAGCCACAGCCATGACTCAGACTGCCAGGATGGTGTGTGTGAGGGAAGGGCGTTCACAGAACTGATTTTAAGGCCTGCGGTGCCTATATAGCCAGGAATGAAGTGAGGTAACAAGACTCTGCTCCCTCCAGTCACTGACTCTGAGGCTTCACTGTCATGAATGCTCTGCTGAAACAAAGCCACAGCTTAAGAAGTGCTATTAGCTCGCCAAAATCTGCATCTTCTCATACTCACAGGGCTGTGTTCAGACAGGAGAACCCAAGTTTTCATGTTGCCAAAAAGGCTGCCGAGCCTTGGTTTGCTGGGGAGGGTCTACTCTGTAGCACTTCCCATGGAATAGACCTGCTGCTTATCCTCTCCTGAGTCTCCATCGCCCACAAACTGCCTGGCATTTCCAAGGGAAAAGTTATAAATATTCTGCCCCTTTTGCTTTAGTATAAGCCTGGCCTCTCCAGCTGTGCTTTCTGCACTCTCCATTTGGCTGCATCTATTGGACTATTGCATCCAGGAACCAACACAATTGGTTCCAACAGGAATCAAACAAAAACTTGTCAAAGTTAACACAGAATTACTACCTCCTCCTGTCATGTATTCTTGCTCAGGCACCTTTGCTGCTGCATTAAGGAAGGGAGTAATCAAAGACTCAATACAGAAAACAGATATCCTGATATTTTCTGTCAGACAGTGCCTTCTCAGTGTTTTATTATGTAACTTATTTTCACTAGCTGCAAAAAATGTGCTAAAATACTACATGGGACAAAAATATTTAAACTCTATAGGCAACACAAATGCAAATGCATGCAGGGCAGAAACTCTTTTTTCTTGCTTCTTGCCTGGCTTTATTCGACCAGAGTAGCATGTGCTCACCTTGCCGCTTGCCCGAGTATAATTTTAGAATGAGGCAACAAATATGATTCAGCATGTAAACCAAGTTGAGGCAAAGCCTAAGAGACAAATCTTTCTGTTATCAGATGTGGGAATCTGTTCTCAAACTTTGCTTGAACGAGCTTTTGTTGCGACTTTCTGCTGGTGACTAAAACCTACTACTTATGAATAGCAACAACGGAAAGACTGAGTGTGTTAAGAGGAAACACTCATGTTTTGTCCTTCTCAAATGGCTGTTTCATTCCAGTTGTGACTTTAGAACAACTCTCAGTTCAGCCAGCCCGTCTACAGGGTTCCTGCTCAGGACTGCTACCACGAAAGCAGCTCCAGCCCTGAGGATACAGCATTGGTCTCCCAGCGTAAACTGTGGATGAATAGGGCTTCTCGTGCAACAGCAGAATAATGCTTTAAGTCTTTCCCTATCTATTACAAGACATGAATCACTTTCCAAGGGAAAAAATATCGGAGATACTAATAATATAAAAAGTTATACTATAAAACACACATGAAATTCTATTCACTTAAAGATTATGCTGGAGTGAAATAACTGATCAATGACAATCTGTTGGCATGAGAAGGCTCTTGCAAGCTGTGGTTTAGAAAGCTACAGCACAGGCTTCTACTCCCTCTGCAAGCTTCAAACTAAAAAGCAAAGGCTTTTAGGCAACGGCAAAAAAAATCTTCCTGCAGTCCTATCACCAACTCTTTTTATTATACAAGACAAAAGCAGGCAAGAAACAAATGAGGTATTCTTATAAAATACATCTTTCAACCAATCTTCAGTACTTCATCCAATAAGGCTTGGGAGGGGAGAAGATGCATCCTTCTTCTCTTACAGGAGCTTTAATCCAAATTAACAGCGCAGAACAGTAGGCAATTCCAAAATATATCATGATTTTCCATGCTCTTTTTCTATCTGGATCAAGTCAGCATATAGAAAATTTTAAGGTTAAAAAGTACATATGCAAATGCAGAAATTGGGAAGGGAAAAGAGATGACGCAACTCGCTCAGTTGTTGGAATTCCTGAAGGAGCTGACGTTGAGCCAAACTCCACGAAGGCCAAAGGGTCTCTGGCCACACAGATGAGCAGGCTCTGCTCCAACGGCCCCTCTGGCCCTTGCAGTGGCTACGTCACTTAACACCCAACTTGCTTTTTCCTTGGGCTTCACAATCTCTCAAGAGCTGGAGCTTGGAGCAGAGACAAGTCACCACAGCAAATCAGAACAAAAAGTTTTCTCCTAAATACAGAGACACTAGCTTCAGATTTGTCTTCTCTTCCACGACATACAAAGAACTCAATTTAATTCACTTTGACGAATGAAGTTCAAATTTAGTTCTCATAGCTAGAGAACAAACTCTACAACTAAAATCACCAAATGCGTGCTTGAAGTTAACAGATGTAGACATTAGGTTCCACTCTAATTTCCAAAGCTTTCCTCACAGTGTCTTGCCAGCTGGAGTTATACTTTTGCTAGGCCATAAATGAGACCCTGACCTAGTGAACTTCATCTGATATGTGAAGAATCTGTTGACCTTTTAGCCGAGAATGGTAAGAACACCAGCATGGACAGGGTGTAATTACAACGGTCGATTTCGTACAATTTTAGATATAATCACAAAAAAAAAACTTACAAAAAAACCCAAAATATTAAGAACATCAACAGATGCTCCACTCATGGTGGAGCTCCACCAGCAGTAGACCTGGTAGGAAAGTCTTCCACAACAAAACCCACTTTGGAACTCAACAGACATGCTAAAATGGACCATTAACATGCACTAGTCTGAACCTCACGAAGGGTCTGATATACAATTTGCTATTACTTGCACAATTTACCTTCCAAAATAGTTTGAATAGAACTCTAAAAAGCTGCCACTTTTCATTCAGTGATCAGAAAGTCCAGAAAGAAAACCTGGAAAGTTCAGTTTGAGTGACTCCTTTACCCTGTATTTCTTATATATCCAACCCATAGCATGCTGTGATGTCCTATCAAGAGGACATGTGAGGTGCTGGTTTTGTACACAGGGCTTACATGAGAACTGCCAGTTGTGCCCAATTTTCAGGCTCCCTGGCCAGGAGGGATGCACACACATATCTAGATTTCAGCTATAGACAAAAATGTTACTGTAATTATTTCCAATTTCCAATCCACAACAGGTTTCAGCAAAGAAGCATCATGTTTTCTTGCTGCAAAGCTCAAGAACCCTTTAGGAAAGGACATTTCCTCACCTACAAGTACTGAGCTACTATAATGAAATCACGTTTTAGCCTTTCCCAGAGTTGGTAGAGACTCTTATGTCTGGAAGAAAGATGTCTTCAAAGGCATTGTTATAGCTCTTTTCCGAAGTCTTTCCATAATTTGTCAGTGTTCTTATGAGCAATGTATATATGAGCAATAGGAATGGGATTTGCCTATGTTATATTAGCTACCTAGGACTGAAATATTTAGATCCTCTCTGCAGGCAGTTGAGTGAGGCATGCACCTCAAATGGGCAGATCACCCCACTGAGCTTAAAAGTCCATCCACTTTTCAGATGACCACACTTAAATTAGCTGAATCCCTCCCCCAGGATTAAAACAGGGACAACTTTCTGTTTCCTTACAGTAGTTTGTTGCCAGTGGTGAAAGCACAGCATGAGGAATGGGTAAAGGTGCAAGGTACCTCAGCGGAGGACTGGATTTGCACTTTGCACCTTGTTTCGTTTCCTCTTCCTGTTCTTTGACCCATGCTGTTGCAATGAGTTTATTTGCTCTGAACAGCACACATTCTTCATAGCTCATACTGTATAGATGCAATTAGTTGTTTGTCACTATGCACATTATTTTCTATCTATTGGTATCATGTATCACTTACAACAAAGTACAGTGAGAGCTCTCTGCCACTCTGGTCACCTTTTGTTTCAGTTACCGTAATTTTGCAATTCTCAGCAAATCTTGTCCCTTCATTTTTCAGCCTCTTTCCCGGATCATTTATAACTATGTTGAGCAACACAAGCTTCAGCGCATATCCCCCTGGGATTTCACTTGTGATTACCCTTCAGGAAAAGAGTTAACAGGTCGTCCCACACTTTAACCACATATTAATTAATGGAAAAACTTCCCTCCTCCTCCATGCTGGTTCATTTCCTTTAGGAATCATTAATGAGGAACTCTTAAGCACTCTCAGAAACTTAAAACCAGCAGAAACTTTGTGCCATCTCATGAAACAACCTCAGCCCCTCTTATTTTACCAGCTGACTTATGCATTCTTGCAGTGAACCATGAAGGTCACTGCAATGGGAGCACAAATCAAGGCAGGCTTCCAAGTAGACATGACCTTGGGAATCACCTTCCGTGACAGAATGATAAATGCTGCTTTGCTGCCAGGGAGGAGTTTGAGAAGTTACTTTTCACACCAGGAAACCTCCATTTTAGTAGATTTATCCCTAAAAAAAAAGCCTGTATGGAACCTCTCTCTGTTTACAGCAGCAGTGAAAAGCAAGCCCAGCCTCTAAAAAGAGTTGAGCTAATATCAGTGCCTAGTCAATACTGCTTCTAAAATAAATTTGGCACTATCCCCTGAACTAGTGTTCTACAGTACTGATTTGCAGTTAGTAAGCACAGTGTTATTCAGAGCAATTCCTTCAGGTTAAGTCATACTTTTATCCAGCATTTTATTTTATGCATTTACTATGCCCTTCACAAACTTCCAGGGTCCTCATATGCCAGGGTAGCTGAATCTCTGCTGAAGAGACCCAACATACCGGCCTTACAGAGCTCACAGTTACAGACTTTATTTGGGGGAGGGGAACAGTTATTTATATAAAGAAAGACTTCATCCTTTTCAGATTTTTCTGGAATATCCTTTTTCATTTTTTCCCCTTTGGGCAGAGCCTTGGAACTAAAGCCGACCAGACAAGGAATATGTGTCCCAAGAGACTGGTTTCCAGTTTTACAGATGAGACAGCAAGCAAATGAAAGCTCACACATTTTTTTCAGTATAACACCAATCCGCTAAATATAAATAGTTGGCAAACTAATTATTGTTCAAGCCATGTGTCTGGGTCTGTTGCTTAACCTTAACACACTCATTAGCCCTCAACATAGTAATGTATAACTACATAATCATATGCTTACTTTGCTTAACAAAGCATGAGTGAGAGAAGGAGAGAGAGAGAGAGAGAGAGAGAGAGAGAGAGAGAGAGAGAGAGAGAAAAGCAGTGGGAAGCATGAGCCCTATTTAGCTTTGTCACACTAGCAGAAAGTAAGATGCTGAACCAGAACACAGCAGGGGTGAAAGATTCAAAAGCACAAGCTGAGCAAGGTTCGGGGCAGAGGTCAGAAAGCCAGCTTGATTACAAACAGCCAACACATACATTGCCTAACCTTATATAGAAAGAGATAATTTCATGTTAGGAGGGTGATTTACCCCAGAATCAGTTAATTTACTATTAATGGTATCCAGTTATGGCCAATTCCTTTGTGCAAGTTACAGTGATTTAATTACAGTGATAGGATGCTCCCTCAGTCCTTAACCTTTGCTGATGCTGAGGCTACTACTTACAGAGCCTCCCAAACCATCTTTGAAATATACAACTTCAGCAGAAGTTCTTCTGGAGCAGATCAGCCATCTGCTAGTGATCTGCAGAGTAAACAAATTTCTAATTTAATATGGAGGGACAAGCTCAAACACTTCTCATTTACTGTCCTATACAATTTCTTCGCATCTCATCAGTTTTGCACTGCTCCTTATTCATTTATTTCTCACACAGTCAGGCTTTTAAATAACAGCCTTTTTACCTAAGGTGAGAAGACATTTCTCTAGGGTGATTCCAGTTCCCAAGCCATATCTGGCATCTGCTTCAGTCAGTGATAAAAATTGAAAAATGCTAAGCTGGAGAGAGATGTTCTAGCTCAGAGCCACGTGCCCATCCTCTCCTCTGAGGCATAAACCCCGAGTGAGAAGCAAGCAGGCTTTTTCACCAGTCATACCTTGTGCAAGCCCGTTCCTGCCAGCTCCATCTCATGCTCTGCAGACTACCAGCTGTTGAAATGCAGCAAGTTACACCAAAAGGTGCAGCATGTCCCAGCACTCACAGTCTGGCATTACTACAGCTTCTCCTGCTTATGACTCGAATAAACCACACCAGAACACCAAAACAGCACTGTGAGCCAAGCAACAAATGATTTAAGGATTTAATCATTATCCTCCTTTTTTTTTTTCCACCAAGGAAAACTAGGGCTATTTTAGCCTCAGCAAGGGAGAAAAAGGTTGTTTGCCCTTTATATTTTGTAAAACCCACAGAGTTTTACAAAACAAAGCAAGAATGAACATCCATTCACATCTTTTTCCCTTCTTTCCAGCATAAGTGGATTGAAAAGACAAATGACACACAAAGCATCGCAGAAGCAAAGTCTCTTCTGCGTTTCTAATTTCACTCAATACTAAACCATTCACATTCATAGTCATAAATATAAATGAATATTCAAAAAAAGAAGCCACTTCTAACATGCTTGCTGTTAACATGAGGCCTCATATGTTGCTTACTGCATCCTATCCACACACTACTCTGAAACTGGAATTACTAGTTTCACTGTCACCAGCATTTAGTGATGGTGCCTCTTAAGCACTTATTTCCACAACTTTCCATCGGCAAGGTGATACTACACTCACTTTATGTGTAAAGAGGAGCGGAAATAGGAATACATCCCTTTTGGGGTTGCAATGCCTGACTTCTTGAAGTATGTGACATTAAAGTTGATACGCTCAAAACACAGCTCCAGCTCACTTCCCTTTCTGTTGTTAGTCAGATATTCTGCAAGTCTGATCCAGGGGCACCTAAGTAGGAGTGAAAATAGAACAGAAATGCAGTGGAAAGTCTGTTGGAAGAGGCTTGCCTAGCAGCACATGTGAACCCAGCTCTGTAAAATAGTGCTTAGCTGACTTAATTATGAGTGAGAAAATTCCTTCATTCTTGCAGCCCCACTTCACTGCCCAAATTCAGCCAGAATTGAAATTCTGAGCTCTTATTCCTCTGAAAAGTTCAAGCCTGTGTAAAAGGAGAAAACCCCATTTCACATGGGGAAAGGAAGCTATGATAATCTAGTAAAGATGCTATTGTAATACTTTATGCACAAGGAAGTGAATGAAGATTGCAGGGCAACCTCTGTACTATGTCAAGATTACATATATCCAGTTATCGGTTTGGCATAGTTTGAGGGGGAGGGGGAAGAGGAAAAAGGCAACTGCAAGGATGATAGAGAACAATCCTCACAAAACTTCGGGGGAGAAAATAATAAATTTCATTGTGCAGTATCCTATCTACACTGCTGGGGCTTCCCATACAGAATCGTACTCATTCCAACCTCCAGGCTGCCACCTGCTCCACAGGCGGAGGGAGATGAAGCAGATGCTTTACCAGCAAATGTCACTCCTGTCTTGGTTGTGCACCAGTCGGCCTGAACACAAGGCAGCCTGGCCACAGCTACCTTCAATGATACACCTTGGTACAACTGACCAACACAAAATAAAGTGACAAATGACAATGGTTGCAGAGGTCCAGGCAGTAGAAACAGACTCTGCTATCAGAAAACTTCATCTTTGACGTTTTACATAAAGTGAAATGCATATTATTTCGCATTATACACATTGCTAACGGTTCATATTCACACACACATATACATTTTATATATATAAACAAATGCACTGTCTTTAACTCCAGCTCCTAAGCATTAGTGTGCTCTATGTAAATAGCTTTACTAAACTGAGAGAAGTCTTAGCAGCATTGACAAATCCCTCCAAGCTCCCCAGTAACTTTCCTTTCTCCATGTAAACTGTTATTAAGAACGTACCACATTTGAGAGATTCACAAAAAAGCCACCAAGGAGGCAGAGGCTATTTTACGTACAGGACTGGAAAACTAGTTTCCCAAAGACAAGAGACAACTGCTCCTACTAGGAACAGAGCCAGACCTTTAAGTAGCACTAGGGACTACCTGTCTCTTCTCTTTAGCTCGTCCCTTTGCTCTGCTAACCTGCTGCAAGAGAGAAGACAGGGGCGGAAAACAGCACCTCTTCCAAAGCTTCCCTCTTCAGATTGGAGAGTACCGATAGCAAAATTAGCCCTGGGCTTAAAAAACTATTTACATTGCTTGATGCCAAGCGATGACCGTCAGAGGGACCCGCTCCGGTAAAGCACGTCCCTCAGAAACGCCTCGGTTAGCTGTCCAGCCTAAGGACTGCGAGCTTACGCCCACCCACGTCTTGGATTTGGCTTCCAGCGACACAGGGAGGTCAGGCAGCCAAACTCCTGGAGAAGCGACGCCTCACGGCTAACGGCGGCTAACGGCGTTGGGCTCCCCCACAGCCCTCCCGCAGCGGCCCCCAGCCCCGCCGCCCGCCCGCAGGCGGCAAGGCAGCTCCGCACCTACCCGTGGGGGCAGCGCCCCGTCGTCCCATGCCGGCGCCGCCGCCTCGCTCGCGCGCGCGCTGCCTCCCGCTCCGCTCCGCCCGCGCCGGCCCCTTCCGCGCGGCAGGGCGCGGGGCCCCGCCCCGGAGGCGGCGGCCGCAGACGCGTAGCTTG
>JAVCKT010098308.1:0-10848 GCA_032273925.1 Rhynchotus rufescens
TGTCTCTCTGTGAGGCTCGTCCCGAGCCACCCAGACCAAGGAAGAGCCGCAGCTTTGGCTGAGGATGAGTTTTGAAAGTCCCGAGACTGCAGGACCTGGGCCAGCGGTTCCTGCGTGAGGAGAACTTGGTATCCATGGAAAATGGAGAATTCTCCATTTATTTGTATTAATTTCTTGGCAGTGCAGGAGAAGGGAGGGCTGCTGGGCAGGGGCAAGAGGGAGCCCGTCCGCCTCGTGCCGCGCACACCGATCATCTCACGTCCCTGAAAAGAATTCACTCAGTCATAGTTTAATAACGCTCTTTGCCGGATAAGAACTTAATCCCGGCTGCTACTTGCCATCCAGGAAAATATGCAGCGTGTTTTAACAAGGCAGGATGTTATCCGCTTCCCCCGTCCCTCCCTTCTCCGCTCACAGAAATTGCTCCCAAATTATCATGGGGATATAAGTGAAATAACAACCCAAGATGACAGGCTGAACTCAAGGACCATTTAGCTAGAGCTAGTTAAACGTCTATTTTTGGCATTTCCCCCCCACAAAGTCTGATTTTCTTTTTTGAAGCAGAGAAAATTAACAAAAAATTGAGCTAGCTGATTTCAGCTAAGTGTTTTGATGAATAATTTGCCATAACGGGCCAAAATAAGATAGGGACTTCATATCATCTTATTGCACATCACATTTTATGCTCACATCCGCTTGTTTCAAGCCTTCCTGCCTGGGTTTGATTGGTGAGTGCATTTGGTTTCATAACGTGCTCTGACTACTCCAAATTTGAACATTTTGAAGCTTCTAGGGAAGAAGCTTTTTTTCCTGATTTCCATTCTGTCAAAAAGATTTCTGCAGGAAGTCGAAGAGAAACTATGATGCTGCAGCATCTTTTCAAAACGCAAATATCATTTTTCTGTCATCTCTATTTTTAATATCAGTGTAATGCAAGTCACGCAGGTGAGGCACAAATATGACCCCAGGGATCCAAATCTTCCCAAATACTTGAGGTTTTGAGGACAGACCGATCATTTTGCTACGTATTTATCAAACTCCTCTTTCCCAAGAGTGCCGGGTTGAAACCCAATACAAATGAAGGGAATAAGTGACCAGTAGAACCATGTGCCTGTTTGCCTCCCATTTGGTATTTGTGTGCATGAATAAGCATGACCCCTGATACCATCTTCTTCCTCTGGGGTCTAGAAATAATAATAATAATAATAATAATAATAATAATAATAATAACAACAACAACAACAATAACAATAACAATAACAACAACAACCACCTGGTGTTTCGATTCCCTCCTGGAATGCTGGGGGAGCCGGGCGCAGGAGCAGGAGCCAGGCGGCCTCCCCGGCTCTCCGCTACGTCTGGCCACGGTGTCATGTGTTTCCATTTATAAAACTAATTAAATTTCATATTGGATCCACTTGAGAATATTTGCTGCTCGCTGCTTCTCTGGGGGAGCCGTCCCAAGACACCACTTCTGTGACGGTTAGAAACCTTCCGTCCTCTCAGTTTCGTAAGTATGTGAATATCTAGAGAGGAAGAGACCCAGTTTAGATCTGTGTCAGCACTGGCTCGTGGATAGTAGATCTTTGCAGCGCCCAGGTCAACAGAAAGAGCTCTGTGGAGGCTGCTTGGCCTCCAGCTGCGGCCACGCTCCTTCCCAGCTGCATTTTCCGCGTCTCCCTGAGCCCGGGGCTCTCCTCAGGGCAGCCTCAGGCAGAGCTTTGCGGCCGCAGAGTCAAAACCAAGCCGCTGCAAAGCCCAGCCTCGGTTCTCCCGGTGCGACAGCAGCCTGCTGCGGCGGGTTAAGTGGCTTCTCCAGGGCAACGGCACGAGCCCCACGAGCCCCGGGGCTCCCGAGGGCACCGCGGCCGCGGAAACGGCATCCCGCCGGGACGGCGCTGTCCGCACAGCCCGGAGCGGGAGCGGGACGGGACGGAGCGGTGAGGAGCCTCGGAGAGCGGCGTCCCGAGCAGCCCGCGCTGGGGTCCCTGCTTGGACCCCGCAGGCTCCGGTACCGAGGGAGCACGGGGTGTCTGCGGGGCCGCGCTCGTGGTGCGGCCGCTCCCCTCACTTGGATGCAGCTGCAGTCGTTTGCAGACCCAGCGCACAGCGACGTGGCTGTTGCTGATGCAGTGACGCGCGGACGCGCTGCTCTGTCAGCGCAGGACGTTGCCGATACCTGGGCCGGTGCTGATAACAAACCTTCTGCATAAATCTGCAGCCACGTGGAAATGCGATGTGCAGAGTGACAGCCCGGGCGGCAGCGACTGGGCTGTCGCACGGCACGCGCCGACACTGCCGTGCCCTTCCCAGCGCGAGCCGAGGGGCAGTGTTAGTGTCCCCAGGGGCACGTGCACCCGGAGCCCAGCGAGCTCCCGGCGTGTGGCTCCCGCAGAAGGATCCACAGCGCGGGGCGGAGCAGATGTCCCAAACATCCCTTTTTGTGCCAGCCGGAGGCTCAGGTCCCCAGGGCTGCTCCTTCCCATCTCCAGAAAATATCCCCCAGCCCCTCTGCAAAGCCTGCTAGACAGCAGGGGCATCTGATTTCCTCCTCTCTTTCCAAAGAGAACCATATGCTTTCGAGTCTGGAAATCCCAGTATCTCGTGGCGTTTGTGCTTGTTCTCCTTTGTGCAGCCCCTAGCCCATAGAGACCTGTTGTCTCCTGCTGCCAGAATTGTTCTCCTCTAACAAGGACAGCGAGATCCGGGCGCTGCCGGGTCACTCCCCTGCCTACAACGAGTTTTGTGCCTCCGTCCCCACGCGTGTGGCTGTGGCCTGGCCACCAACGCCCAGCAATAGGTCCTGTACTCGGAAGGCCACCGGTGGCAGAGCTTCTTAGCAGCGTTTTGCGAGCACTGCAAACTGAGCTGCGTGTTTGCAAAAACTGCAGTGGCGCCGCGAGCAGTTTGCAAACGGGAAGGACTGGGCAGTAATTCATGGCTGGAGTGGTGACCAAGAGGTGAGAAGCTCTTAATCTGCCTCTCGGTGTCTGGAGCCGCTCTGTTGCCCATTTCTCTAATCTATGGACAAAGAATCAGAAGCAACAGCATTGCCTAGGGAATAAATAAGATTTATTTCGAGCTAAATGAATGCTATTTTGCAGCACTGGGATGTTTAACCTTGGCCAGAAGGAATGATCTTTCTATTGTAGAGCAGATAATTAATTGTTACAAAATCCCTGAGAGATCAGGCAAACGGAGGGCAGCTGGGAGGCAAATTCCCAGATTTATACGGTGCCTTGAGCCACTTCCAGCACCCTCGGCTGAGCGGTGTCCAACTCCCCACCTTCCACCAGCACAATGGTGGCTGCTGAATGGGCAATTTAAAGCAAATTGCAGAATCCAAGGGCAAGTTCAAAATCACTAAATCAGAAGTGCCTGAATGGATTATTGTGAAATACAGCCTGAAATGGAGTTTAAAGACTCATCTGCCCTCCCTCTCTGCTAAGCTGCCTCCCATCCCCAGTGCTCGCTGCTGCCTGGCGGAGAGCCGGTGCTCCCAGGAGCCGGCAGGGTGTGGGGCCGGGATATAGGGCCAGGATGTGGGGCTGGGATGCAGGGCCGGGATGCGGGGCTGGGATGCGGGGCTGGGATGCAGGGCTGGGATGCAGGGCTAGGCAGGGGCATCAGCTTTGCCCGGCATTCGCTCTCTTTGCCGCTCTCACTTGCCGTGTTCCCGGTCACTGCAGGATAAATCTGCTTTCGGTGCAGGTCTGTCCAGGGCGAGCGGTCGGTGCGTTTTCCTAAGTGCGCTTTTTCGTGTATTTTTAATAAAGGTCACTGTGTGTTTACGGGCAAAGGCAATCAATGGAGGTTCATTATTTATTAGGATCCCAGTGGTCTGCAAGGCCCCGCAGGCTGAGCACACATGAGGTTCGTACTGAGCCTCTTTAGCAGCCGGGAGGGCAGCCCTTGCCCTGCTCCGCTGCCTCCTCTTCCTCACCCCCATTCCTGCTCCTTCCACCGGGAGCAGCCCCTGCCCGGAGCACCCTGTGCCCGGCCTCGTGCTCAGCCGTCGCCTCAAGTTTTCTCTCCGTGTTTGAGCTCAGGGTGCGGCGGCCGCCAGGACTGCGTGAGGAGCAAAGAGCTGACCGTGATGGGGACGAGGGGATAAGAGCGAAGGCGGCTCCTGCTTTAATACGATCGACTCAGAGCAACCCGGGGCTGCCGCTTCCTCGTGCAGCCGTGAGCAGGGTCGGCATTCCCGGCCGGGATGGAAACAGGGCTGTTTTTAGACTCCTGATACCACAGACGGAACGAAAAGAGGGGCAGAAAGGAGACACGGACACTGCAGGAAGCAACGCGGCCCCTGCGGCCCCTGCGCAGTGTCCTGCACCCCTGCTCCCCCACTCCCTGTCCCGAGGGCGCCTTCGCTCCTGCTCCGGCCTGGTGCTCACGTGGATGCAGGAGGGGAGTGCAAAGTCCTGCTGAGCATCGCCCTTGGAACAGCTCCTTGCCCAGGGGACCGTCCGGCTTTGGAGCCTTTCCAGGAGTTAATGACCAGGCCCTGCCTATGGAGAAAGTGGGTAGTGCTGGGCACAGCTGAACCCCGATTGCCACAGCAAATGGAAGGGTCCTTTGGAGTCCTTGTCGTTGTTATTTTTCATTTGAAGGATAAAATAAAATATAAGGGAGAACAAAATACATTAGAATTAAGAAAGAGGGGAAAAAAAGGTTCTCTTAAAACTGGGGGGACATCTAATATTGTCCCATTACATGAAAGGGTTTGGGATCGTGTTCAGGCTGGGGACAGGAGCCTGGCTGCAGTTTCTGGGATGTCCATGGGATGCAGCCCCAATGAGGCCCTAAGCATCAGTTCGGAACGATCAGATCCCGTCTCCCTCAGAACAGGAATGCTCATGTGCAGCACAGGTCGGCTCTGTACAAACATTGCTGCCTTTGCACTTCGCTTAAGTTCCCCGGGACCCGAGCGAGCGGTTTTTACAAGCAAACGCATTAGCAGCGTTTGTGCAGTTCTATCGCACAGTGACTTCTTGCTCTGCAAAACTCACCTGGGGGCAGCCCCAGCTGAGATCCCTCTGCTAGGATGTCGGGATCCAGCCGTGTGAGCACCGCGCGGAGCAAAACTCCCCTCATCCTCCCTTCATCCTGCTCGACTCTCCCAAGGAGTGGAAAAGAGCAATTGTTAGAAATGATTCTTCATCCAAATGCTCCCTCTTCCCCCATCCTTCCCACTTGTCGGCCCTTCACGCACATGTCCCGTGCTGCAGGATGAGCCTGTTGTGACGCCCGGTCCCTCCTGTGCTGCGTTGGAGAGCTCTTCCTTGGAGAGCGTCCCCATCCCGGGATAGCACCAGGCTGCCCGTGCCCAGTCCTTTACTGCAGAGGAACGACTGCAGCTCTGGCTGGCAACACTCACCCATGAGATTGTGCTCCAAAACAACAACAACAACAACAGCAGCAGCAATAATACAATAGAGCTACCCTAATTCGCACTAAATGACTGGGAGACCATTGCGAGTTAATGAATTCCATGGATTAGCAAGCGCCAGAGCAAACACCATTTCACATGGCCAGGGTAATTCATCACCAGATGCACTTTGTTCGCTCATTTTGACAATTGTGGTCCATTTTTAATTATTGATGCTATCTCATAATGTTCCAGCACATACATGGAGGTGCATTTTGTAAAAGCGACAAGGTCTTTGCCATAGGAAGCCCGAGGACGTCAGTGGGAAACACGGAGGCCTTGGTGGCAGTGCCGGGGGCAGCGGATTTACAGCCTGAATTGCAAGGTGAGCAACTCAGGAGGACGTCCCCTCCCTGCCCCACATCTGTGGTACCCGTGACACCCCGAGCAGCTCTTTTCCAAACAGACCATCCTCCTGCCAGGGCCGGATTCCCTCCTTCCCTCCCTGTGGTGTCTCCATGCCAAGCGCAGGCGGGATCCCTCCGACCGCGACCGCCACGTCACTCCCTCTCCCGCCTCTCGGACAAGGGATATTTTGCAAACACAAGTGCATTAGCAAACTGGCAGGAGCCCCCATGAATATTTCATGCTTAACATGCCCTTGTTTCCTCCTGTTTAATGGATGCTCTCCCCATTAGGGCTCGGCTGCTCACAACGGATACCTTTTCAGTGCAACATAAAAGACGCTGCGGAGGAGACCACTTAGCCTGCGCTTCAATAGCAGGCTCAGACTGGGCTACTCCCACGCTGGATTCCCTTTAAGAGCTGCCCTTCCCGGCTCTCGGTCCCCTCTTTGCATAGGGTTTCACTGGCTGCATTGGGAGGTGCCCAGTGGCACCGCGTGCCGGTGGCCGGGCAGGTCCTTGTGCCACCCCGGGACACGATCCGGAGGGAAGGGAGCGCACAGAGCGTGCTGAGGATTGCACTGGGATTGCACAGGGATTGCACGGGGATTGCAGGGGCATTGCACGGGCGTTGCACGGGCATTGTACAGGGATTGCACGGGGATTGCACGGGGATTGCACGGGGATTGCACAAGTGTTGCACAGGCATTGTACAGGCATTGCACGGGGATTGCACAGGGATTGCACGGGGATTGCACGGGGATTGCACGGGCGTTGCACGGGCATTGTACAGAGATTGCACAGGGATTGCACAGGGATTGCACAGGGATTGCATGGCTTTCCCTGCGTGTCCCCCGTGCCGAGGCCTCGGGCAAGCATTGCTGCTGGGGAGACCTCGGGAGAAGCCGCGGGAAGCCGGGAATTCCTGGCAGGTCCCGAAGAAGAAGGGCTGATTGGAGAAGGGCTGGTCGGAGAAGGGCTCTCCGGAGGGCTGCAGAATGGATGGGAGAGGAGGCAAGAGCTGCAGCAGAGGCCGAGACGTGAAGCAAAGTGGATTCATTTGACAAGAGTATTAAATGTTTAACCACGGGCTGCGATGCAGGGAACACGGGGCGGCTCCGGGAGCCCCAGCGCGGGTCTGGCTGCTCCCGCTGCTCCCGGGCCCAAGGCAGCCCCAGCCACGGCCCAGGAAGGTCCCTGCACCTCGGTGAGCGCTGCACAAAGCAGCAGTCCTGGAGAAGCAACAACTAGAGCAGGAACGGATTTAGGTTAAATTAGATGTTGCGTTCGACTTGCAGTGAGATATTTTTCTTTGCTCTGGAGCATTATTTATTATAAGTCAGATTGCAGAGCACTTTAGAAGGAAAAGATTTGGAACAGAACAACACATGTTTCACTGTTAACACATTAAAGAAAGACTCTGAATTTAGAGAAATAAATGTTAGTTAAAAATCTCAGAGTGACCAACATGAATGTAGGAAGTGCAGAACTGGTCCTGCTTGCAGAGAAGAAACTTTTGGATGAACAGAATCATTTCCTCCTGTAAAATAATTCCCAAGCGAGAGTCACTAAGGTCTAAAGCCTCTGTCCTGGCTCGCGGCTCCTGCAGTGCTGGGACGGAACTGCAGGGAGTCCCTGGGTTCGGATACCATTGGGAATTACACGGAGCAGCAATGAAAGCCAAGTCCTGGGCAGGTGTGCAGCCAGGGCGCCCATGGGGGACACTTGGATCTGGGTTTGATCCTGATCGTCACTGACGCTTGGTCCATGCAGGACCAACCCTGGGAATCTTTCTAGCCCAAGGGGCTGCCATGGCAAATGCACAAGGATGGGATTGAAGATGGATCCGGAGACACGAGGATGAGGAAGGAGATGGTGCTGGAGACACGAGGATGAGGAAGGAGATGGAGCTGCTTCACTTCAGGCCCCGGCTGTGTGCCCGGCCTAAAGCCGGCCTAGCTGCCATAGATGCCACGGGACAGGACCCTGGGGTGGCCCCCAGCCCGATCCCGGTCCCGCCAGCCCCATGGGAGCATCCGGCCCCACAGCTGGCACAGGAGCTGGACCGGGAAGGGCCCCTGCCCTCTCCCCCCTTCCCTCCCATGCAGCTTCCCACCCCCTCCTCTCACAGGCAGGATTTTAATCTAATTTTCTCAATGCAAATCTTAATGGGGGAAAGCCTCGCAATGCAATCTGCACAAGCCTGCTTTCACAGTTGAGAGGCTTGATGAAATTGCGGGCGCTGTGGCGGCGGCGCGGGCCGCGCTCTGTTTACCCCCGCAGCGAGGAGCGCAGGAGCGAGCGCCGGTTCTTTGGAGAGGCAGAACAAAACGGGCGCTGCAATCCGGGAGGCTGCAGGGGCTGCCCCGGCGGCGCCGCGGTGCCCCCGTCCCGGTGCCGCCGTCCCGGCCACGGTTCCGCCCGGCACTGCCTGCGGAAGCGGCGCCACCGGCTGCGTCACCACGAGGTCCCTGTGCTGGTGGCCGTGCAGCTTTGCACGAGGCCAATGTGGGGCTGAAAAGGGCATTTTGGGTGAAAATGTGAGCGTTTGGTGAGGCCCGAGGGGCTCAGGGGGCCAGGAGCAACAGCACGTTCCCTCTGCCCGTGGGATGGGATGGACAGCACGTGCTGGTGAGAAGGAGGCGGGAGTGAGGACGTGTTCCCAGCACCAATTCCCGGCAAATCCCGCACATTCCATGGACGATCTGAGCGTGGCGGTGCAGGACTGAGGGTCTGTGGTGGGGACGGGGCAGGGGGACGAGGCTGCTCCGGAGCGGAGCGGCAGCTCCAGGCCTGCGCTTACCCTGCTTTTATTCACTCAGAAAGTGGTTAACCGAAACAGGAGAAATTTTGGTGCAGTTTCCAGTATGAGTTCTGGTAAACGAAGAAATGTGCCTGAAACTCACATTTCAGAAAAGATTTGGCATTAAAAACCAAAGAGCTTCTGGTGAAAGAAATAATGTGTCTGTTGAGAACACTTTTACTGAAAAAAAAGAGACACTTTCTCCTGAGAAATATTGAATAAAATGCTAAAACTGGGACATTTCCTCTCCCGTGCGCAGGGTGGCCGGCAGGGGCCACGCGCTGGCCCCGTCCACGGGACAAGGGCAGCGCTGCCTCCAGCCCCCCGGCCCGGCCGGCTCTGCGGGGAGCGGGGACAGGAGCCTCGTGCAAGAGGACAAGGCTTCCCCCAGATAAATCCCCTTCTTCTCCCAAGGATTTATCCAAGTGGGGAGGGGGGCAGGGCCGCAGGGGGATGGGATTCGGGAGCCTCTGTGTTCGGCTCTGCCGCTCCGGGCTGGGCTCTGCCGCTCCGGGCTGGGCGCAGAGCACAGGCCACGTGAGCAATTAATGGAGCAGAACTCGGCTTTAATCTGCTCCCATAAATGTTTACAATCCCCTAATTATTAGCATTTAATGCGGTATTAATTCATTGATGGGTTTTCATTTCGGGTTTTAATGTCTCAGCAAGCCCTGCTCTCCCCCTCGGCTCCTGTGTTCCCGGAGGCAGAAGGAATCGGCTGGGACGGCTCTGCCGGCGGGTCCGGATCCAGGGCTGCACCGAGGAGCCGGGAGCGACTCCTGCATCCCGGAGCCGCGGCAGAGCCGGGAGCGGCGCCGCTTCCGCCCTTGCTGCTTATTTGGAGGCCCCCGCTGCCAGCGGCCGCACGGAGCGCGCAGGGAGGGATCTCTGGTGCGCACGGAGCCCCCTCCCTGTCGCCCTTCCTGCTACATCTGTTCCCCATATCCTGGGCCCGGGTGGCAAGAGCAGGAAAAACAGCAGAAAAAAAAAAGTGAGATGGGAAAATGCACAAAAGCTGTGGAAAAAATGTGTGAGCGGTGTTGGAAATTTCATTTTCTGTGCTGGGCTCTGTCACCTCGGCGCGCGAGCTCGCCTGCACAAAGCCAGGATTAGCAGCTGGGGCGCCCATGTTCACCTCTGGCCGCAGCAGTGTGGGGCCTGAGGCCACTTGTGGGCCATCCCATCCCAAACATGGGCCCTCCAGCCCAAACACAGGCCCTCCAGACCCTGCATGGAGCCCCCAGCCTGTCCACGGCACCTCCACCCTGTGCATGGACCCTGCATCCCATACATGGGTCCTGCAGCCCATGCATTTATTCTGCATCCCAAACAAGGGTCCTCCAGCCCATGCATGGATCCTGCATCCCACAGCCAGATGCTCCAGCCCATTCTGGATTCTCCAGCCTGTGCCCGGATGCTCCAGTCTGTGCCCAGGCCGCACTGGACAGCGCTGCCACAGCGCTTGATACCCAGGCAGATTTATGGGAAGGTTATTTGCAGCTCTTCCCTGGCAACGATGGCAGTGACTGAAGCAGCAACAACAACAACGATCTCCATGCAAAGAGCCGGGCAGCTGCCGGGCAGGTTCAGGAGCAGAAAGGTGGCGGTAGACGGGAGTTGAGCCGGGCTCAGCCCTGCGAGCTCCCCATGCGGCTGCAACGACCCGGTGTTTTGGCTTTGCTCCGTGCATGCTCTGTGCGCACTTCCCCATCCTGAGTCCATCATGTCCCAGTCGCCCTGGGCAGGTCTCTCCATCTCCCGATGTGCTGGGAAAGCATCACGATCCCAGCTGCACTCTCCAAGGCGTGCTTGAATCCTGTTCAAACCAGAGTACTCCCAGGAGAGCAGGGGATAAATGTTCAGAATGGGTTTAAGTGCACGCACGAGGCAGCTTTACATGGCTCAAATGATGCCAGCATCATCACCAGGGACCTACATGTCCCTGCGAGGAGAAAAGATGCATTTAACCTCTGCTCCTGAGCACCTGGAGCATTCGCCCAGGTGTGGGCCGAGCAGCCATGGGTGAATGGTGCCAGCGCCGTGTGTGCATGGTGCATGGTGCACAGCACCGTGTGTGTGCATGGTGCATGGTGCACGGTGTACAGCACCGTGTGTGCATGGTACATGGTGCACAGCACCGTGTGTGCATGGTGCACAGTGTACAGCACCGTGTGTGTGCATGGTACATGGTGCACAGCACCGTGTGTGTGCATGGTGCATGGTGCACAGCACCGTGTGTGCATGGTGCATGGTGCACAGCGCCGTGTGTG
>JAVCKT010098309.1:0-10848 GCA_032273925.1 Rhynchotus rufescens
ACATCCACGGCTCTCCCCTCGTCCAGCCAGCCTGTCATCCCATCATAGAAGGCTATGAGGTTCGTCAGACATGACTTGCCCTTGGTGAATCCATGCTGACTGCTCCTCAACAGCTTCTTCTCCTCCAGATCCCTGGAGATTCTCTCTAGGATGAACTGCTCCATCACCTTATCACCTTTCCAGGGATGGAGGTGAGGCTGCCTTGCCTGTAATTGCCCGGCTCCTCCCTCTAGCCCTTTCTGAAGACTGGAGTGATGTTGGCTGTCTTTCAGTCCTTGGGCATCTCCCCTGCTCTCAAAGATGATGGAGAGAGGCTGAGCAATAACCTCGGCCAATTCCCTTCATCCCTCTATGTGTGTATTTATAAATGCATAATAACTAAATGTACATATCTTGTATCATTTAATAAGAAAATTCCTTCTGATTTTTAACAAACATAACTTGTTATGGTGAATATCCATTTAAGGACTTTGTATTGAATTTCTAAATGGATGTTATGAAATCACATAATTTACCAACCACCAAAAGAGGTTTTCAATTTGACATTTTTTCTCTAAATAACAATTCATTACTGGCATAAAAAATCACCTAGAAGAAATTAGAACATATTAAAAATAAATTAGAAATAGAAGAAATTAGAAATATATTAGAAGTATAAGAAATTAGAACATATTAAAATTCCGTTGTTTTTTAAGATAAAATATGAAGGTCACACTTGGAACAAAAATACCAGCAGGAGGAATGACTGAAAGAAAATGATAGTCTAAATTGATTAATATTTGTAACCTTATCAAATGCAGTCACCCCAAACTGGCCATGTGACTGAAAATCATTATAACAGAAAGATTTTAGTGTGTCTACATCATATAAAGAGGCATAAAATTACTTCTGTTTTCAGAGAGGTAAAATTATAGAGCATAACCCCTGTTAGTGTTGCCAAACTAGCAGTCTCAGATGTCACAACTGGTTGTAATGGTTTATCAGTAATGTATCTCTCAACATGATGCTTTAGCCACATATTGCGTATTGCAGGTAGCACTTGACTCAGAAAAATGAAGCGCTGTGCAGAAGAACTAGATTTAAGTCCCCTCTTTTGCTTTCTGCATAGTAGAGACCAGTTCATCAGGGCAAACCCAGAAGGAGCAAAACTGACAGGTAGGACTGGATTGAACTTGTAACAGCCTTTTCGTTTTTTAGCTTATACAACCATTCGAATAGAACTGTTTCCTAGAAATTGTGGCAGGTTTTGTGATCTTCTCAACAATTAGGCAAGGCTCTGGAATACCTCTACTAAGAGTGCAGCATAGCAGTGAGGGCAAGAGGTGCTGGGCTTGGAGACCCACCAAAGGACCCATCCATAGGTCCTGGATTGCAGCACAGATGCAGGGAAGGGTGGCAGAATTCCTACTTGAAGGCCAGGGAACCCTACGAAGCAAATGGCCACCCCTGAGATTGTCGTGGAGGAAAACTGAGAATGAAGAGAGGTAGACGTGCAGAAGTGCAATCAGTTACACATCCAGTCATCAGTAAAGTATTAGGATGACTTGCTTTTGGTAGCGTTATCTCCGAAAAAAGCTAGTTTGCAGTCTAGAGAAGAGGCAAGATCTATAGCTGTGGAATATAGAGTTCTGCAATCATGCAAGTTCTGGATATCTGGTTAGATTCTTGGGATGCTAAACCCCTTTCTTGCTTCTAGGTGTTCAGTGGGAGGAATCAATTCAGACAAGAGTGACTTTCATTTTGAAACCTTTAGAGGAGTTTAATTCAGTTTAAATGTGATAGTGTTTTTGCTAATGACTTATAAAAACAATAACTAAATTCCATTGGTGTTCTAGCTAGAAATACCTGAAAACTAGCTGATAAAAAAACTTCATACTTTTATAATGATCTAATCTAACATTTTATGTTAAGTGCAGAACAACAAAACTCGACTTACTGAAATGCAAAATCTGTACTAATGAAAAATCCAGAGATGAGAGTCAAGTAAGAATATTCACTATTAACTCACATCCTCTGAATGCACAACCATGACATGTCATTTCCATATTCATGCTTTGTTTCACTTTACATTTTATCCTGTCTACATATGTGTGCTCATTTTATGTGGTTAAATCTATAAATCTTTCATTATGTGTTGAGTAGGGAGTCTTCAGTTCATTTGACTGAATCCCCAAAGAACAAAAGCAATCTGGACAAAATTTTGCATTTGATAGAGAATGGAAAAATTGATCCAAGTTCACCATTCTGAAATGAAATATAGGATCTAGCTATATAAAAAAAAAAAAAAAAATGGCAGAGGACACTTTCTTCCTGATGGCCCTGCAAAGCCCTAGGAAATAACTGGGTGTAGGTTGGAGGTGAGGTGAATTGCTGCCAGCCAGCTGCCCTTCCTGGTCTCAGCAGCTTCCGGGACAAAAGACATAAACCCCAGATAATAGTTGTCCTTGTATTCCAAGGACAATTCTGGGTTGTCTGGAGAATTTCCATCGGGATACAGTTTGTCTTTTGTAATGTGTGAAAGAAGACATTAAATCTACCTCTAATTGACAGTGCTTCTTAGATCTCTCTGATAAGTAACTGTATTTTGGTTTAAAGGGATTGAAATGCATTGTTGTAGGGAGCTGAAATGGTGCCGTATGCTGCTTTGGATGACTCGGTTGTATTAATGAAATCATTTGACATGGGTGACATTTTTATTTACACAGATGTCAAGTAATGTAAGCATATGTCAAGCATTTTCGTTTATTAGGGTGGAGGTCACTGTCCTACAAATCCTAATTCAGCTATAAAGTATGATTGCTACAATCAGTGCCTAACTAGATCTTACTTGTTCCTTTTGTGAAAGCACTGGAATTGGCTTTTCACATCAGTAGTCTGTGTTCGATTCATATTTCTATTTAACAGCTGGAGGCTGTCATGGGTAAAATGAAACTTGTCAGCCTCAAAAAGAGGCAAAAGCCTTCATCTCTCAAATGGATCTCAAACCAAAATTCTCATTTTTGAGAAACTCTGGGAGCAGCAGTTGGATTACAGCATATCTGTTTCACGTTATCTAGGGAAAAGCCTAATAACTTTTGCATACATTTTCATGCTGAATTACTTTCAAAAGGCTCCTGCACAGTATTTGATCATTTCTATCAGTTAATTACTATGAGCTCTGTTTTATGCAGATGGAAATATGAGCTACTCTGATATAGTGTCTGGATATGGACACTGATAAAATGCACCTTGGACTGCTCTAAGAATACAAGGGAAATCCTTCTAGTAGGTTGGAGACTTTAAAGAATCTGCCTAACACATATTCACAAGAAAAGCTATTCAAATTTATCCAAAGTAAACTGTAGTCCTGTTTTATTTTGTTTTGTTTTGTTTTTAAACTAATGCCATCATATAACCTCCAAGGAAAGAACATACAAATTGATCCAGAAAACAATAATATTTTAAATATAATGAAAAATACGGTATAGGCAGACAGTCCACCTTCATTCAGGGATGTAAACAGGCATCTCTTTAAATTAAATTGGGATGCCAGCTCTGTCAATAAAATCTCAAGTTTTATACGATTATAATAGAGTTTTGCAGCTCTGGAAGCAGCTCTTAGGAAGGCATGGTAACTTCTAAAGGGCAACTAGTGAGTAAAACCTCAAAAAGAAAGGTTTTGTTTTTCTTCTCCTTTTGTGTTGGGGCCAAAAAATATTACTTATTCAAAGCTTGTCTGAGTTAGTTACTCTCTCAGGACCAGAATATATTTGAGGAGCCAGTGTAACCTCTTTGCCCCTTTCCCTCAAGAATTAACGGGTTGACATGAGTAAGTCACTGACTTTATGTAAGAAAGAAGAAAAAAGAAGGATGAATTATCAGTTTGGCATTTCACTTGAATAAACAGACCTGTCAGAATGATTGAGGTTATATATTCAAGATAGAGGTGTGCATCTGACACATAGATGCCGCAGAAAATGGTGATAAATTACTTAGGTTATTTATTTATTTTTTGTTATTGTCATAGTGAGAAGAGCGTTAGGGAACAGCCAAAACAGATCATACTGCGGCTGACATCCACCCTGCTAACCTCAGTGAAGGAGGAAAAAGAGCCAAGCTGAGATAATCTCTGTGATGTATATTTTAAAGATAATGAGAGCATGAGATATTGTTGAGCTGAACAGCACTGCGTACAAAAAGAGAGGCATTTACTTTGATGTTACTTATTTTATTTGTGTATAACTTTAAACAGAGACTTAAGAGCCTTAGAAAAATGTTAGAGCATGTATTTTTATATAGAGAAATTTTCTACTCTGAGTTTGTTCACTTATCCATGACATACATAGTATTTTTCTCTTTTGGAATACTACACCTAATTACAACAGTTACAAGTAGACAACTTAGGGCACAAGGCAGTGTATTTTTATTTCATGTTCTGAGCTATTCTGTTTCAAATACCAACAAAAATTATGTACTGCTGTGACTCTAGTTCTTGCACTTCAGTTTGAAAGGCAGAAATCTGTCTTTTGAAGTAGTGTCAAATAATAGCCACTCTGCAGATTCATAGAGTTTAGATGTTGATTCAGGTCATCTTATTAGCTACAGGAGATTTTATAGTGAGGAACACAAACAATTACTTTCTTCAATCAACTTTTGAAAATATGTAATTTAAGTTTTAAGAGAAGAAAAAGGTACTGAGATTCTCATTTCTATACAAACTTCCATATGCTTCCTAAATACAGTTTATTTGTATAAAAGCACAAAATATGCTAATCATTCTCCTGAAGAGTAAGAGCCTGAAAAGCACATGTAGTAACTGAACTGCTGTAACGAGCATGTGCCAGCCATAAATTCTACCTCTGGGGCCAGGCATTTTCCAAAGCCGTCAGCAAGTGCTTCAATATGCTAAGGTTTCTCAATCAAAAAGCCTCTCCTGGAGCTGGGTAAGGAAGAAGAGATCACTGCTTTCTCTTAATAGATGTGGGCAGAGAGCAGTGGGAATAGTCTCTGTGTGCTTCTGAACAGATGTGCTTTGCACAAGACACTCCAAGTTCTGAGAGACAGAGAGAGAGGAAGAAACAGACTCTCTCACCCAACTATTGGCAGTCAGCTGAGATGGGAGAAGTGTGGATTTCAGGCTCTGCCTCAAGGATTACAGTTTTACGTAATAACTATTTTTATAGAATTTCTTCCTGGAGTCAGTCATTCCTCAATAGGCAAATACCTGTTTTTGTGCCTTTCACAGCTGTGATGGGTCCCTGAGCTGGCCAGAGCCTTGAAGTGAGACAGTTTAGATCTTTTTTTATAAGCAGCTTCCCAGATGAGATTAGGAGGCTTCAAAACAAACAAAAAACAGATCTGATCTGGATAGAACAACTTTTTTTTTCTCTTTTTTTTTCTCTCTCTCTCTCTCTTTTTTTTTTTTTTTTTTTTGATGTACCATGACTTGGTCAGACAGTTTATATGTACTGATCTGCTTCTGTGACCTCGTGTAGGTGGCTTTAGAGTCGTTCATTTCAGATTGGTAGAAAATTCTTTGGCCCCTAGAATGTCCACCTTCTAGCAGTACTTGCAGCCTTCTGGTCTGCCCAGCGAGTTTGTAGAGCCTGAATGAGCTGAAGACTCCTACCCCGTAGCTCTGGCTCTTACCTCCTACAACCATAAGAGGAAAGTCTCACATTAGCTTGTATAAAGAAGAGAAGATGTGGAGAAAACTATTGGGTGATGGTTACGCATCCTACAAACACATAGAAGAGGTGGGCTTTAACCTTTCGGACAAAGACAAATTAAATTTCCATTTCCCATAGCCTGGTTAAATACTCAACAAATGTTATTGGGGGAGGAGGGATGATGACGGATACATGTGAGTTTTTTTTAATGAATGTTTCATTCCTCAGTTTTCTGCACAGAGCTGAACTTGGGATTTGTGATATAGGTTATAAAGATTTGTGTTTGGTATATTCTAAGTATATTACTGGATTTTAACTCTCAGGTCCTTGGAATGACAATGTGGGTGAACTAGATGCTGGGATATTTAGCTGAAGACCTGTAAGACCCTGACTTGTACTTGATAATGTTGATGATCTGCCTTTGGGCTTAGCCTCATAAATGCTTCTTTGAGCTTAGCCTCATAAATGCTGCTTGGAACATTTAGACCTTTTTTTGTGGATCTAAATGACCAAGATGTCCTTTAAAATGTCATCTACATAGAGCTATAGTATCAACAGTGCAAGGCTTAATAGGAAAATATTTTTATTATTTCTTGAGTGGATTTTGCATCACCTAAAATTGCTGTAGCTAAACTACTTTTGATAGTTGTGCTGGCCAGCTAAATGCAATGTTGAGAATATCAGCACTTCAGTACCCTGAGTGAGCAGCATCACTCTGATTGTTCCCTGTGTTTTAACTTAATCATTGACAGCACTATGTGCTCAGCCAGTCAGAAATGCCAGAAATATGAATCTAATCTTCTCTTCATTGCAATAGAGATAGTTTGATCCATTTGTAGGTCACAGTTTGGTACCTTTTTTTTCCAGGAAGACAAATATAATTGTCATTCCAGAAGTGAACTGGATTGACCCCTCCTACCTCTTCCACCCCACCAGGAAATAAATCCAATTAAGAAGACCATTTAGTGAAATACCAGGGAGAAAGAAAATTTTGATCCTCTGATTGGTGGTAACATTTTTTTTTCTTTTGTTTTTTTTTTCCATCTCTGAGAAGATTAACTTGGTAGCACACTAGAAGCATTCACCAAGAAAGGACAGTGATCTGAGCAAACCTGAGCTCAGTGATCTGAGCGTGCTAGCAGCTTTATAGGGTGAACATTATAGAGAATGTAAAAACTCTTAGCTTTAACAAATCTAAACAAAGTATTTGAACTGTCATCTTCTATCTTTTTGGAGGGTGCTTCAACTATGGATCTGCAGCTATTTAAAAAAAATCATCAATTAGTTTGTTTGTGAGAAGCTCAGTCTTCTTGGGGGTGCCTTAGATGTTTTCTGAAGCTACATCTGTTCGCTGAAAAAAAAAGTGAAAAAGTGTAGAACCTCACAATTTAAGTGCCTCCAGGTTTAGGGATAAGCTTAGCAGGAAAATTCAAGAGTGGTTCCGGTCATGAGCTTCTGTATTCTACCAGAATAGAATTTCATTTTAGATGTAGTCCTAAATGGCCACAAAGAAATATGTCAGATGTAGAAGAGTGAAATGACCTGTTAAGTATTGATCAACTTCTTCATTTATATATACACCACTCTACCCCAATAGAGTAGTTGGGCTACTCAACCCCAATGCTATAGTTGTCAATTATTTTACAATAAGTTCTTTGTCATAGTAAAAAACTGTTGGATTAAATTCTTCTAAGTTTTGACACTAGACCAATACATAACAATTCAATGCAAAATCTCAAAGTTTATATTGAAAAACTACATTATCAGTGCAGTATGCTAACAATTTATTATTTCATAATCCCTTAGGATTTGTTATCAAGTTTGCTATCCTACATTTACTCCAAAAAGTCAGCGTAGAATTGAATATCAGTTACAAGACTGAAAAAGCGAGAGATACTTGATTTTAAAATATATATTAAATAACAAATTAGGAAATTAGAATTTTATTTAAACACAGTCATTTTAGCCCTTACTGTTATGGAAAATTAAAATTTATGTTCTTCCATGAGTGCAGAAAGGAAGGTACTCCATAAGATGTCAGATAGCTTTTTCTGAAGGAATAATAAAAGCCTGCCTTCTGATTCAATAAAATATGTTATAAAGTGGTATATATTTACAAATAAATAGCTTTTAGGATTACTTTATAACCTGACACTAGTGAAAAATGGAATTTTCCAACTTCTAAGCCATTCAGACAAAACAATGTTCATTGAGCTTATTTTGTTCCAAAAGAATGCTTCTGGATATCCCATAAAATTGTTCTTTACTACTGACTCTTCATCTCTTCTGTCATTTCAAAGTAAATTACTGAATTTCCTACACGTCTGAATGAAATTACACTGGAAGAAGGATCCTATTTACTCTGTGCCATACATAAAGCTTATCTGCAAAGCATAAATTATGATATTGTCTAATCAGGTTTTTCTTCTCCCTAATGCAATGTGGCATGAAAAATGGTAATAATAAATGGTAATGTGTAAAAGGGGTGGGGGAAGATAGATTTTCTTGTTACATCTATTACATCGTGATCCTAGTACATTCATGGATATTTTTTCTAATAACTTTTTGTTTATGTCACTTTGGTCCTGTGGCCAGGACTTTATATTTCTGCTAGTGTTTGAAAATTACATAATACTGAGTAAAATAATTCTTCAGGATTATCTGGATGATACATTTTGAAGCCAAATTCTCCTCTCTTAAAAGACCACACAAATATGATTACCTGCAGAAAGTCATAAAGTCACTCTGGAATTCCCAAGGTAGTGCCCAAACTAATGACTAATTTTTTACAAACTGTTGTTTTTAACACTGATGGGTTTTTAACTATATAAGAATTCTATGAAAATAAGTGGGTCTTAAATAGCTTTACTGTAAAAAAGTGACAAAAACTATAGAATGTGGCTGTTATGCAATGACATGGGACAGACTTTTTCTTCTCCTCATGACCTTTAACAAGGAAAATTTAGGTCATTACTTAATTACTAGTATTAAGAAAGGGGTATATATTTTAAATTAGTGTTTTCCATAAATCATCAAGCTTGTACTGCTTAAGGCATGGATCTGGTCTAAATTCAGGCAAGTCATAATCAATGGTTGATAGATTTTGGCAGTCTTGATGTACTCTCACTATAGTTTTGGGTGTAAATTCCTTAACTAAATCAAGCAAAATGCAGACGTCTACATTCTGTCTTGCAGAATTTTAGATATCCACTGGGGACTGAGTCACTCACTTGCAAATTTCAGCTTTCTAGAGCCATCAAAGACATTTCTAGCACTTTGGTTAACAGTACTTGTTAGAAATATCCATTTGTTTTGTATGGACTCTCCACTGAAGGAAATGAGATGCGCACTTCCAGTTCCATTGTTGCAGGGTCAGTTGCTTGTTCCCTGTGTCAGGTGAATTCAACATCTGTGAAAATCTTGTATTTTTGATTGGCAAAGGATTGTCCATCTTTCAAGATGCAGCCTTGCCATAAATGAGCCAAACAGTATCTCAGGAGGTTCACAAAATATGCATGTGAATGTGGAATACCCAATTCTGCCAAAAAAAATGTTACATATAGTGAACGAAGCTGGTTCTGAACTGTATCTGTTGTATGACTCCATGGAATCTTATGAAATGAAGAAAACAGAATCTATATTCCATTTCCCAATATATTCTATTTCACAGGAAAAAGATGTTTTAGTTATAAATTACTTCTAATACTAAAACTCACACTTTCATTTCAACAGTTTAACCCATATTTAAATCAGACTAAAATCCAAATGTTTAAGTTGAAAAGGTGAATGTTTGACACTTTCTCCCCACATTTCCCAAATGTGGAATTGTTTTACTATGTGAAAGGATATTTATTTCAATTTTTGTTTTGATCAAGGTGCAAGAATCAAAACAGATGTCTCTATGAGTGAGCATCCTCTTTACAACTTCAAGAGACACTGGACTAATAAACTCCCAGACTAGCTGAGAGATGTGTGCCGGCCCAGTCTTAAATTGCTTCATTAGGCTGGAATAAAATCTTATATTCAATTGCTGAAAAGGGAGGTAGAGGAAATAATTAGTCAATTTCCCCCAGGAAAAAAACAAAACCAAACCGAACATAATGAAAAAAACTCCTTTTTTGTTTTGACTGCTGATTCCCTTTTGAATAATATACGTATTTTATGTATATAAGGCACCAGTACAGATTAGGAGTTGATCTGCTGGAAAGCAGCTCTGCAAGGAGGGACCTAGGAGTCCTGGTTGACACCAAGTTAACCATGAGTCAGAAGGGTGCCCTCGTGGCCAAGAAGGCCAATGGGATCCTGGCCTGCATCAGGAGGAGTGTTGCCAGCAGTGGAGGGAGGGGATCCTGCTGTCCTCCTCAGCTCTGGTGACGCTGCACCTGGACTATTGTGCGCAATTCTGGGCTCTCCAGTATAAGAGGAATGTGGAGCTTCTAGAGAGGGTCCAGTGGAGGGCAACTAAAATGATTAAGGGACTGGAGTATCTCCTGTGTGAGGAAAGACTAAATGAGCTGGGCCCATTTAGCCTGGAGAGGAGAAGATTGAGAGGGGATCTGATCAATATATGTAAGTACCCGGTGGTGGCCAGTGACAGGACAAAGGGTAATGGGTATGAATTGAAACACACGTGGAGTTCCATCTCCACATGAGGAAAAACTTCTTTATTGTGAGGGTGACTGAATCCTGGAACAGGCTGTCCAGGAAGGTTGTGGAGTCTCCTTTCCTGGAGATCTTCAAAACCCATCTGGATGCAACCCTGTGCTTTATGCGTGCCTGTTGGAGCAGGGATGTTGAACTAGATGATCTTCAGAGATCCCTTCCTACCTCAACCTTTCTGTGATTCTGTGATTTTATGAAAAGGGCAAGATATATTCAGGCCTTGTGATCACAAAGGAATAGCAAGGATGACTAGTACGTTTTAGCTGTTTGAGTTAGGGCCTGAAGGACTACCAGCAGAATAAAATTATGTTGTTGAAGGAAGAGAATGCCATGAATATATCATAAACTCCTTTGATCATGTATTTTAGGTAACTGTTTACAGATGGAAACCAATGGGATGATTATTAAATTTACCAGTGTGTGAAAGTGCCACAGTTATTCAAAAAACATCCAACAGAGTTTTTTTTCTTTTCTTTTTTCTTTTTTCTTTTTTCTTTTTTCTTTTTTCTTTTTTCTTTTTTCTTTTTTCTTTTTTCTT
>JAVCKT010098310.1:0-10848 GCA_032273925.1 Rhynchotus rufescens
AGACATCAGAGACATTGTGAGCTCTCATTGAAACCAAATTTTTTTTTGAAGATCAGTATTTAGTTGACACTTGGAAAGCTGCTCCACATTTCTGTAAGTCCATTTTCTGTTAAATAAGTCAGTCCTTTCTATCACTGTTAATTTCAACAATTTATTTAAAAGGCGATGCAGGGATCCCTATGAGTTGCTAAACAGCTGTAACAATTTTAAATGGATAAATATGTGCTGTAATGGGAAGTGAAACAAACTCATTCTAGATCTAGGCAATAGTAATTCCCAGAATACTGCTGAGATGCTAAAGTCAGTCAGTCTTTTTGGGGTATCTGCACAACAGAAAGTCTCCTACAGCTGAGTGCATCACTGGGAAGTATTTGTTTCCTTCCTGAGCTCTTAGTCATGAGCAGGACATGAAGAATGACTTGATGCACACGACTGTGATTCACAGTTCCCTATGTCTACAGGTATATATATTTTGTCTACGTCAAAAGAAGCAGCCAAACGGTGGAAATTGGATGATTATGTCACACATTATCAAGACCAGGATGACAATTTCAGGCTCACACCCAGACTGAACCTGTGATAAAGACAGGGCTCCAATGTGTTATGCATTAGCAATCTCTAATGTATGCAGGTATAATCAGCAGGTTGTCAGAAGTATGGCTCAAGCTCGATGATGAGGACATTATTTGACTGAGATATTTTTAATGGCAAATGGCAGAGGGAATGCATTGTGATTCTATCTCTTTAAATTAGTCATGTCTAATCATCAGAAAACTCCCATTTGGGAGAGGTCTCTCACATGACGTAGAGATTGGCTCAGCATCTGCAAGCCTAGAATATCTTCCCAAGCCACTGTCAGGAAAAGTGGCTCAAGTAGGAGCAGATGTAGGTGAACAGCAAGGCAGGGATGTTGGTTCAAGACCAAGATCTAAACTGGCATCACCATCAAGAGCTGTTCCTGTACAAGATTACCATTCTCTCAGGCATCAGAGAACTGACAAATTTCTGGTGCCTTCACTTTACAAATACCTCTAACAGTGTAAGCATGGTAGTGTAAATAAGATGAACATTTAATGTATTATGGGCCCTTTAACTACATTTGCACTGTTTGCAGGGGTTTGGGTCTTATTTTCTGAAAATAAAAAACTTTTTATTTGATACCATATGAACTTCACATAACTGTATCATAATTGGCCCTGTAATACTATACAGAAAAATGAGATGTTTAAACTTTATTCCTTTCATTTTTTACTTTTTGATGATACTAGCATTGAAAGATTATTTGTGACTTCAGTACTTAATGCAATAGTTCTTTTTACCCGAGTTCATCTCTCTAAAACAGGTTGAATTTTTCCATCTTAGATAAAATTGTAGGATTGGCAGGATTTTTCATTTACATAGATCTTATTTAATAAACAAAAATAATACCAATCCAAAAAGAGCTGTGATAAGTCTTCTTCCTTGCCTAAAATAGAAATTCATTATTTTACTGTCCTTCATATTGTTTTATTTCTCTTCCATATATTATTCATAGGCAATAAGGATATAAAAGGATATAATATTTATTAATCTATATTTCCTCTCAGTGACACTCTTTGAATACATCATAGCATGAGATATCAGAGTGTGGCCTATGGTGTGAGATGATTAACAGAAACACTTTAAACAGTTATCTCTCATTTAGTATTTAGCTTTGGTAGTTCGTGTGCAAATATCTGTTGTTGTTGTTGTTGGCTGCATGTTTCATGTGCAAGTATGAATTGGAATTGTCCCAATATCACACTTGAAATGTGAACGCTCTATTTTCTGCTTTTTCTCCCTCAGAAAAGACTCATTTCAGCCTTGTAGCTGTATCATATCAACTGCTATATGAAAGCTAAAAGCATTAGAAAGGGATCACTCTGAAGCTCTGTGTGCTTAGAGCTTATCATAGATTATAGAATTAGCTATGGTTCTAAAAGACCGTCAAGATCATAATACATACAGTCTGTTTCTACCTTAATGCAAAATCACAGCTATCAGGGTGGTGCCCTTATTTAGTGCCACAGCTCCCTCCCATGTGATTTATGTTTTTCTCAGTCTAATGGGTTACAAACCTACATCACCCATCTTCCCATGTGGTTTTGAAGTAAGGGAACTCTCCACACCTCATGTGGTTCAAATTTTCACTGAGAAGAAATAATCGAAGATTCACTGCACCTGAAGCAAAGACATTTTTGTTGTAAACAAAAATAATATTTTACAATAAATAATATTCAGATAAAACATACTAACTGCAGGAGAGACCACAAGCCAGGATTCTACTCATTCTGGTTAGAGCCAAAACTATATGCCTAATCATTAATATAACACTGCTCACCTTCTCAGGTCCAAACAGAAATTAAGATAGACTATTTGCTTTTCTTTGACTTCACATGACTGAAAGGGGGCACAACAAATGTGTCCTCTTTCCTACAAAAATAAGAAAAAAATAGACATTTTAGTTATAGATTCTTTCATGAATAAGGCATACATTAAGATAGCTTGGCTTATGTCATATGGGCACAATGTTTTTCTTCTAAAGACTTATAAAGAATGAAAGTTCAAGATGGTTTTGATAGCTTACATTGTAACTGTAACTTTAGATCCATACCTTGTGTGCTAGTTGTTTTTCTATTTAGCTGATGTCAATTCCATAACCTTGAGTTCACAGCAAATGGTAAGTAGAGAGCAAGATTTATTTTCTTGGTAATTTTCTTGGTAGTTTTCTCGGTCCTTGGTAATTCTGCGTCATCTTTCTTGGGAGGATTATAGTCATACAAGTACCTAGTAAATTACTTACAGTGTATGAGGAGAGTACGTAAACTTGAAGTCAACTTTAACTCCAAATACATTACATATAGCTTCACCTATTTCTCTAGGTTGGAGAATATTTACATATATATCTGTATCTAGGTAAATCAGTAACATCTTATAAAAAACAACTGAAAACACAGAAATTATTGCTATTAACCTCAAGCAATTCCGTTATTGATTATAATTTTTCTCTTACTCTTTCACATCTTTTCGATATTCATACTGCGTGCCAAAATATTCTCCAATAAGTTTGTCTCCTTAAAGAGAAATATTTTAACTCCATATTAATTCATGCCTTACTGTATGTATATTGCTATATACTTAGAGCATACTTCTATATTTCCATCATCATCATTATGCATACAGCTAGATTAACTACAGATCAACATATATGTATATAAAGAAGGCATAATTGAGACACTGCAACTACAAATAATAGGATAATGAAGCCATGTGATAAGTAATATATGCTCAAATGCCCTCAAATTACACAAATAATTTTCTACAAGAGCAATTTCTTTGAAATGAATTCAAATTGCTCATCTATTTAACTTTAAGTATATGCTTAAATGCACACAAGATCTGACCTTTAGAACATTTCAAATAGTATCATGTGTTAAATGGGTATTAAAAGGATCCCTTGGGTGGGTTCTTGAGGCAGAAAATGTTGTGACCTGTTAGGATTACTTGATAGGCAAGTCACGGTTTCCCAGTTTATAAATAAGTCTGATTTTTGAGATCTAAAAATAAAAGAAACCTTATTCTGCTAATATTTACATAGTACTTCAGACACTTGTAGTGGATATTTTAAAAATAAAAAAAATATTTTTTTCAAACTTTTGCTTCAAAATATATTGCACCAAATTGATTTTAAAAGAATCCTGTAAGCACTTTTTTTTTTTTTTTTTTTAACCATAAGATCTTAAGCCAAATTGTACTTGAAGAGGTGTAAATCTGTAATCTCCTTACTGAAGCCAGTGGAAATGTTCCAGGCTTAAACTACTGCAAATGAGAACAGGGTTTACTCCATATCTGCAGCTAAAATCAGGCATGTTAAAGCGAAGATGAGGATTTACAGATACTTTTGTGTGTGTGTGCGTGTGCGTGTGTGTGTGTGTGTATATATATACATAAAATTTTCCTTTCAAAGGAAATACTTACAGCTATGCCATGCTACCCACCTGGGAGAGGAATGGCCATTTATTGTTATCCCTGCAAAATCAGGCCGGTGGCTTTGGCACCGCGGATGAACGCGGGCCTGAGTCACAGCTACAGTATGCTGGGCGGGGGCGGGAAAAGCCGCACACTCCACCATGACAATATTGGCTCTTGATTCTTTTCTTAGGGGAGAGCAAGGAGGGGAAAATGGAGATATATCCCCCAAACGCTGTGGGGATCCAACTCTGCTCCCTCCCCATCCGTGGCAACCGCCATTAGCCCCCTCCAGCCCAAGGACTTCTGCCCAACAGGAGCTCCCTGCAGGGCCTCGGCCATGTCCAGCTGCCGTGGTGCCGCGGGGACACAGGAGGAGCCTTCCCCAAGGGGCATCACCAACATCACAGGGCCGCGATGGATTTAGCATGAAAACGGCACCGAATGAGAAACACGGAAACAGCGGGAGAGCCAGGAAATGGCTCTCACCTGGCATTTAATGCTTTTCACTATTAGGTTAATTTCTTGTTCCTCCCAAGCCACGCAGCAGCTGGGCGTGCTGGTGATGTGGTGACGCACTTCGGGCAGCGTCGCGGGAGTTCGGGCCCAGAGCAGGGCACTTGGTGGCACCTGCTTCCACTTGCCTTTTTGCAGCCTAAAAACCGCTGCTGATCTGTCCCGAGCTGCCCCAAGCTGAAAAGCTTGCTGCCTGTTTTGATGTTTTCAATAAGGTGTGGGCTGTTATCCTACGAAAGCCGAGCTCATGATTAGGCCGAATGCAGGTTTGTCCAAGATGCTCCGAAACACTTGGCAGACCTCGTGTACGGACCTGAATGGTACGTGCTGCATCTGCCTGCCTGCTTAAATCCATCTCCAACAGGACACTGCTAAGTAGCCTTCTAAACACTGCTACAAGCCTGAAAACAACTTTGACAGTGAACCTGTCAACTTCATTACAATGAAAAAAAAAAAATCTTCCTGAGCCCCTGCAATAGTTACTAGGAAATCAGTTCGCACTCCATGACACAGTCATGGTAAGCCAGCAGGCACCACAAAATGTGCTGGCTGCTTCATCAGCTGCCGGTGAGGGAAGAGCTGCTGCTCAGCCAAGGTTGCCCAACAGCAGCAGATCTTCCATCCTCCTGCTCTAAGCTCCACTTCCTCAGGTTCCACTTGATTTCTTTTCTGCCCAGAGTATCTCTGCTTGTTGTGTTTTAAGGTCAAGGTTGGCTTTTTAATCATTGAAGTAGTAAACTTTCCCATGCATTCTTGATGCCTGGTTAGGGATGAATGTACTGCAGCAAATTGAAGCCACCTCTAGGCATGCATCTCTGTTAAAAACAGTTAAAATTTTAGAAAGCACAGCACTACAAGTAACTTTAAAGCAGCTTGATGTGCAAATACCTCCCCCTAAAGAGAAGAGTGAGGAGGGTAACAGAGCATTGCTTGGTTTATGTCACCCTATGTTAGCCTGTCTGCAGCAGAGAAAAGAGAAACATGACTTACCTGAAGTGCAACATCCCATATTTGCTCCCTTTGTCCTCACGAAGGGTCAAGGATCAGAGGAAAGCCGCAATGTAGAACCGAGATCACACCAGGTGACCACCAGGTGACCACACCTGCAGCAGCAGAAATGACAACTTCAGGACTTCCTTCCCCTCAATAAATTCACATATGTGCCTATGTGCTATAGTTGTTTGAGATCTCCTCAGGAGGTAAACATTCTTCTTCCAATTTAACTCTCAGTGATTGCTTATGCAAGGAGAACTGAGCAATTGGCACGGATTTTCACCTTCCATCTTTGCCTTTCCTTTTTTTTTTTTTAATTCTCCCATTTAAGTTCACAGTTTCTCTCTGTGAGAACCCAATTTGGTCAGGTATGATAAACTCAAAATAAGTATGTTTCAAGTCCTAAGGTTTTTCTTTTCAAAAGTTTTCAGCTATCTTCTCTTTCGGTGTTCAGTTTACGTTTCCATTTTAAAAATATTTATAGAAGACTATCAAAACTGCTATCAACATGACTGATGAATTGCCAGAAGTAAGCTGGACAATATATTTCTTACAGTTTTTAATATGAAGTTCCATGGAAACAGGACTTACATGACTGTGGTGTTGGTATGTTTTTGTCTGGCTGTCAGGTTTTCCCAAAATAATTCTTGAACAGTTTAACAGATTTTAAACAAATCTGATAGAAGGATGTAGATGGTTTCCATGAAAATAAACGGCCAGAGAGAAAATAGAGACAATACACTTTTTCAGATTTTGAGAAAAAGATGCAGGGTCAGTTCACACATTATTAAACACTAATATGGGAAAAGAGATTTCAGAAAATACTCCTGTCATAGAAAAAGTTCGGTCATTTTCAGAAACCAAAGGAAAACAACTGGGAGGCCCCGATCTCTAAAAATACAGACTAGTCACTGTGACATGAATCTATTTGGTTAAAGAAACCATAATATTTTCAGGAGAAGGTAAAAATATCTAGTACTTTTTGTGTGTGTGAAAATGAGCTTTTTGAAAGTAGTCCATTTGTGCTGAACGAATCTAGTATTATTACTTGCTGATGCTCTTAAAAAAATATGTTGATCCTGGTAAGAAAGTAAATTTACTTTGCGTCTTCAACTGCTTTTTTATGTCCAGCATAATGTCTGCTAAACTGTAAATCATAAAGAGCAAGGACACAATTTAATTTTGGTAGGCTGCTGTTCACCTCCGATTTACAAAACAAAAAAATCCTGAGATTTTACTGTACCTTAATTCAGGGGAAAAAAAAAATATCTAATTGTACTTTTCTCCATAGACTATATCTCAGTAATTTTATATGCCAAGTGCGTACCTACCCCTATGTCTCAGTTTCCTGCAAAAACATCTTACAAAAACTCTTCAATAACCAGGCTTATTTTTTTCTCAGTAAACAGAGGCTTTACCTACAAGGACAACACTAAAATGTGAGTCTAACTAAAAGGTGAGTCTAACTAAAAGGTGAGTCTAACATTAGGCTACTGCATAAAAAAGAGGTGCTTTAAAGTTCATAACCCCTAATGTTCTTCTGCAGTGTAACTTGGACAGAGCTCTAAATCTTTCATTAGTGACAGCCAAAAGTAAATAAACTATTGTAAGTGATGTAATTTTCAAAGCTTCTTTATTTTGTCTTTGTAAATGTCATAACAACGCTTGATAGCTGCTTTTATAGCTGACACCTCACAGAATCCCCGCTGGCAAAAATAAATTTCTCTCTTTAAAAATGGGCTCGTTTTCTATAAATACCAATGAAGACATGAGAAGATTCCCATGAATTCCAGTGAACTTAAGGTCAGGTCACTACAAATTAATGTGTTTTAAGACTTGTTGAAATTGTTAAGATAACGTAGTATAACTTAATGTGCAGGCAGATCAGTGGAAAATACAACTTAAAAATGAATCCTGTAATGTTATCAGGATGGAAGAATTCAGCCAGTTAAAATTTAAGAACTTAAAGGGAATATGTGGTTGGGAGAAAGTCATTATACCTCAACCTGCTAATGCAGGCAACATAGCATGGCACTCATTCCATAAACCCTATTTATCATGAGAAAACTGGGTCTAGAGAAGTACCCGAATGTGGATAAGCCTTCTGCTTTTGGAGTATCTATCCTCACTCAGAGATGCAACTCCTTTACTTCAGGTGTACACTGGTTGTCTTTTAATTTTTAGCAATTAAAAATATTCTTTTAATATCCCGTGCAAGATTATTCAGGGTCAACTTATATCTATTTGTTCTTGTGCCAACATTGTTCTTTAACTTAAACAGTTCTGTTCCCTCGTGATGTTTATCCCCGAGGAGAGCAATCTTATCCCCTCTTAGCCTTCCTTTTGCAAAGTTAAACACGTCACACCCTTCCACCCTTCTCTCATTAGTCAGGTTCCCCATTCCTTCTGTCACCCTCGTAGCCTTTTCTGCATTGGAGTGAACTAGATGCAGTTATTTTCTTGCACATGTGTGAGCAGAGCTGTCACTTCTCAAGGCCTGGAGCCATTGAACTTCTTGACGTTCCTGTAATTCTGCAAAGGAATATTTGCCTTTTTTCATGGCTGCATCCTATTTTGACTTTAAAGGTATTCTGTGATAATCTAGGATGACAAGTATTCCTCCTCCTTAACCCTATCCAAGGAGATGCAAAGTTACAGCAGACCTTTTTGATGCCAGCCCTAAAATCACATGCTCCTAACCCTTGGTGGCATTTACCAGATTTCTCCTGGATAGATTGAACAGAGCAAGAAACAAACATGCATGGGTAAGAGCTGTTAAAGATGAAAGCCTGGAATGAAATTTCTAAATCTTCTAATTTAACCACAACAGGATTAAGGTTAATGCTTACTCATACAATAATAAACATTTAGAGAAAGAAAAAATAAACTTAGTAGCATCCACGTGTCCAAGTGCAGAGAAAGAAAAACAATATTACAAGTCAATGCACAGTGGCAAGATTCCGTTCTTTTTTTTTTTTTCCCCTCCTAGTGAAATGGCTTAAGTTCGGTAGGGATTTTGGCAAACATTGAAATAGTGAATACAGTAAACTTACTAAAAATTCTAAGTAGTTCCATAGCTTGGAAATAAGGAAGATTTTTTTATTATTACTTTGAATTTGAATGTAGGAGTAGTTAATACAAGCAAGTTTAAAAAAGGCTGTCTCATGATTAGTCTTGAAAAGTGTCTTCAAAACTTGCTGACTAGTTTGTCATCCCTTGTATAAACATTGGTATCCATAGAAAGTGCTCTCTGTCTATCCTTGCAATCTATTAATACTTAACAACATTAAGAATTGAACTGAAAAGGGAATTGAGGTGCCTCCTTTTTACCATGAACGCCCCAACCATCAAATTAGAAGGACTCTTTTCCTGCTTTTTTGCTTCTCAGTCTTTTCTTTCTGTGATTACCTCCAGATGGACACTAAGAGAAGTAGCTAAAACAGCCATTTGGCACCCTGGTAGTCCAGGTTCTCTTTCAGGATGTAAGAAAATGATTTCAAAATCTCTCAGACTGAACAGAAAACTAACCCCCTGAGCTTATGCCTGAATACAGAAGCCATCTCACAAAGGAAACCTGATCTTTCACTGGTTTTGTGAAAAACAAAAGCATTTTTTTCCCGTCCTTTATTTTTTCTGACAAAACCTGAAAAAAAAATAAAATAAAAAAAAAACATTCCTTTCGAACAAAGTCCTTGGCCAAAGGAGAGCACAGGGGCAGAAAAAAAAGGAATCAAACTCAGTTCAGCACAGCAAACCAACAAAACATATTTCAATTCAGTAAAATCCTTTTTTTTTTTTCCTTTGAATTTTATGGTTCTGCAGCCAAGACAGAGAACAGGTTTGCTGTTGTTGTTGCTGCTGCTTTTCGATATTTTAGTCACTGCAGCTTCTTGCCTCTGCATGTTTTGATACTCTGAAAGAAACCTCAAGGTGTGCCCAAGGGCTGAGGAACACTGACTCTTTCAGTTGGAAGGAGGTTGCTGGGGCATGGGATAAATTTTCACTTATATTTTAGATCCTTAAAAGTGTACAGCAGGGAAGAACCACTCTGTAATGCCTTGTTTCTTACACCAAGATATTCACTGCTGCCATCTTACAGCATTGGCCTTTTGATTTGATCCTGTGTGGAATTATATTATGGTATTACTTGTGGTCAAGTTATACCTGAGACATTTCCTGTAGCACTCTCAAAATCTAAGCTGGTCAGCTAAAATTTACACAACAGCAGCGGGTAAAAACAAGAAGATTGGTGTTTCTTATACATTCTGCAAATTCAAGGATAAATTGCTACCAAATAAGGATGACCATTTGTGCCAGAGGAAGTTTACACTTGCATTTCCCACTTCAACTCCTGGGGCTTTTCTTTTGCTCAGAAAAAGAAAAGCTATAAGATGGCATCACAGAACAAAGAAACATCAGCATTTATATCAATCACAGTCTTCATGTTCAAAATGGCTTTATGTTCAAAATGTTTTTGTTCAGAATTATCCCATCATTGTCTCTGGCTTCTTTAGTATACAATCTTTCACTCCTATAAATCCTTCCGTCCCTTCAGCTTTACTCTGTGAGGCTTTCAACTCAAAAGTTGTAGGTCCATATGGACCTACGTGTTTTTGAACATCAGACATCCCCCCAACATATACATCCTGATAACTTCCTCATACGAGTCATATTTTCTTATTTGAAAACTTTGTTAGGTATGTTTTCTCAAGCCATAAGAAATATGTTTTGAATATTAGACGGTTCCTGTTATTTTCTGTACAGTTCTGCAAGGTCTTGAAGGTTATCTGTCCTTTGTCCTAGCTTAAAGAATATGCTTCTGCAAGCAAACAGGCTTGGCTGGAGGTGAGAAGTTGAAATCATTTCAGACTAAGAACTTAATTTTTTTTTTTTTTTTAATTCTCACCCACTGCATATTAAATCTGTATTCTCAACAGAGTTATTCCAGCCTGTGACAGTGACAGATTTTCTGTAACTGGAAATTTTCTGTAACTAGAAAATTTAAATTCTACAAAATAACCTCTTTTATGAGATTTTTTTTCTTCAGGACAGGTCATTTCTTTGGTTTGTGTAATAGTTATGTAAGAATGAAGAATTCCTTTCAGTTACATGGTCATATTGTATTTGCTTTTTATTTAAGGTTTGCTTAAGATTTTGATTTCCTGAAACATTTTATAACTGTGGTTGTTATATTTGGTTTTAAAATTAGGAGGTATACATGAACTGACATTGACTTTGGCTTGACAGCGTATAATTATGTGATGCAGTGTATATCATCCAGTTATGTCACAAGTAGCCAAAGACTAGATATTTTAGAAGTGAGAGAGGTCATCTTTACCATTCAGGAACAGA
>JAVCKT010098311.1:0-10847 GCA_032273925.1 Rhynchotus rufescens
CAGACTCAGAACCCTTCTTACCTACTTAATCCCCAAGGACTATGTTTAACTTATGAACATATCTTCTATTCCTTCAAACTTCTGTCTAACTGGATTTTCATTTAGTTTCATTGAATAGAGGGCTGTTAATACAATAATCTAAATTCATAGAAAAGCATCATCAGTGAATGCACAGTAGGTGCACCTGTAAATGCACCAGTGAAATGGAGTAGCTTTTGAATGCTGTACAGTACATGTAAAAAATACCTTAGATTAGGAAACACCTTTTTAACAGTAATGACTTGCAGAGTACTTGCACATCTTAGTACTGCAAAACGAGCTAGAGGCATTTCTGGATGCTGCATTGAAGGCCAAGCCGAGGCTGTCAAAGCTGGGACTGAAAATGGTATATTGCTGGTGACACAGAACAAAACTGAACCAACCTGCTGGAGCAGGAATGCCACCCATAGGAACTATGCACCTGGGGGACAAGCTGCAGGGGCATTTTGCTCGCCACGAGATTATCAGTTGCGACAGCACCAGCAATCACTTACCTCTTCATACTTCTTTTATCAATAGAGAAGTATTAGCGATGACAAGAATCGTATAGCCTTAAAAATGTGATAGTTATCTTGTTTTTCCTATACTGAATCAAAGCAAGGTTCATTATTTTCGGTTTTGAAGGTAAAAGTTCCTTTTAGACACGCTACAAGGAAAATAAAGCAAAATGAGTAGGGATTTTATAACATTCTTACTTGAAACATTGCTATAGACAATAAGTGTACCTGTAATGTAACTATAGTATATAGAATATAGCAGAACAAAAAGCTGTAGAGAAGCAGCAAAATACAATTAGGCCTAATTTTGATTATGGAAATTACTATTTTCATACTAAGAATAATTGGGAAGTGGAGGAGAGAGCTGAGAACAGCTGTTGAGGCAACATTACATCGATACTCTGGAAAGAGCATAATAAGGACATTGGAAAATTCAAGACTTTTTCTACAGCAGAGTAGGACACTGTATTTTGTATATACACTTCTAATTTTGAAAAAAGTTCTGGAGACGCCTTTATATTTAATTACTGGTGCAGGATCAAACAGCTTCAATCTGTGATTGAAGCAAGGAAGGTACCAACTGGAAGAGAAATAGAAATCTTCTGATTGTGCCCAATTTCTAACAACCGCTAATAAGCTCATGAAAGTCCCTACGTTTACTAGAGTGCAACACATATTTCACCAAAACAATATGAAGCAAAGTCGAAGAAATGTAAGATACTTCCAACAAAAAACAATGCAGGATATCAGGATATCATCAGAATAATGGGATTTTTATTAACCAACTTTTTTTTCTTTTGAAGAAAGGAAAGAAAACTGTAAGAGCCCTTTATGTTTACTTTAAATATGGAGATATCTGAATATAATATGCTCAACCTCTACAGTGGGATTTAAAATTAAAATTCCATTTAAATATTCAAAAATAAAATATAATTTTTCCATTCAACAGAAAAGTAAAAATAGTTGGCCTTAAACAATTACACTGAATACCAGCTAGAAATAAGCAGAAATGTCCATTAAATAATACCAATAAAGTCCTGTGGTACTGTTTGATGAGCTGCCATAAATCTTCAAAGTAGCCCACATTTATATCCCCAGCAGTCTGATAAAAACCAAACAACAGGATGCTGCTTGATATTCTTCACACACCCCGGTGTTTGTACTCAGAGGTTACGTGGGGGGTTTCTTCAGTCAGTGCACGAAGACTGAATTTAAAACAATCAGGTTCATATTGCACACAAGTAACAAAAGCGCAAGCAACACGTAAAATGAAACCCTCGCACTATAAAGCAAACATCACAGGAGTTGGGGTGCTGTGACTCCAAAATCAAACGTTCAAGTTATGCCTTGAATAGTTTAAATAACTAAATATTTAAGTGGTAAGTAATTATTTGAATTTAACTCAATTCTGTCTTTCTAGGGTAAAAACGCCAAAATTCCCTATTGAACTTGTCGAGTCAGATCCTAGATACACTTTACAGCTTTTGAAGCTTTTTACTTAACTGGCAGTCAGCTACCATAGGGCAAAATACCTTCACGAGTGTCTACTCCAAAGTGATTTTAAGTTATCCTTTTTAGTGTGCTATTTCTGTAAAAACAGTTCTAATCTCTTCCTTTTTAAATTGCTATTATCTTATAAGTTTTCCAACCGAAATCTTGGGCTAAGTGAGGTTCACAGTGAAGAGGCTTCCATCCCCTTACACAAAGCTGTGCTATTTTCCATACTTTTCATATATATACCTATTATTCTTAAGATTTAGGTGACTGTTTTCCTCCGTTTCTCCGCTTTATTACAGCCCCAAATCAAAGGCTACCTATGCTATTGCCTACTATTTTACAAACAGCAGATAGCAAATAGCCTTGCACCATACAGCTACCAAAACAAAATGGATATTCATCAGCATATAATATGAAAGTCACTCTAGTCCTTTCATTTTTGTAGTGGTCAGGAGATTAAGAAAAAAAATCATCCCAAACAGCAAGACACATAAACAAGGGCACAAGAAAGGAATGACCAGATATAAGCAATTTTAACACTCAAAACATTCCACATGGAGAACCATTTTCAAAAATGCTGAGGCCTGGCCTAATTGAAAAGCGCCCATAACTGGTTTGAATTTCAGACAAGCCAGATAGGATGGATTCAAACAGGATTATTTTGGAGATGCTTCTGTACAATTTTTCTAAAACACAGCTCTTCATTGGAAAGCAGGAACAAAAAAAGTGACCACACAAACTAAACGGAGTTCCTGGTAGAGGGACTCGCTCCCATCTCATCTCTCTCCCGACTGTTTAGAGTATGCCTATACCTAGTGTAAGGATATTACCATATCTGTATAAAATATAACTATTCAACCTTATTTCAGATAAATAAAAAAACTACACAAAGTGCAAGGCTTTAAAGATACAATCTGTTTCTTCTGAATTCTGAGTTACAGCACAACTGTGTTACAGCACGATTGTGCTGTTTGGGTTATATTTATCCTTTAGATAAACACAACTAAACATCGTGGTAATAAGAAGACGTAAATTCACTTGGATGATATTTGATCAAAATACGGACATACTCCTATCCACACCTTCTGGTGATACACGATCATTTGATCTCTCACATCTTTTTACACAATCATTTTCTCTCTCATATCTTTTTAAGATGTTTTATAAAGATTATTTCAGTGTATTTCAACGAAAACAGCTATGCACTACTACCCCCAGAACAGAAAAAGAGCTATCCATCTGCTGCCCTATACCCTTCCATTTGATTTTTACCAGGTACAAAACATCTGTTCTCCACCTATATAGATTTTTATGTATTGTTGGGCCTCTAGCTTAAACAACATTAGATGCTTCAATGATTAAGAACTTCGATTTCTTATATTTTTCACGTAACACTGATTGGCCCTACATCCAAGCTATAGAGTACATAGAGTACATACAAAAAAAAATTTTTTTTCCACTCTAGCATGGAAAATATATTTTTTTAAGCTAGTGAGTTGGAAAACAAAGCCAGACAGTGACAGGACAAGGAGCTTGAGCAGAAAGGCTGTTTCTCAACTTTTCTACTTGTCTGAGGGTTTTGAAAATTATTTATATGCATATATAAAAAAATTGCAGATCATGCCTTTAAAACAATATGAATGAGACTGCTTATGCTAAAAAAAATCTTTTTTCTTGTTCACCCTCCCAAAGAACCAAGATTTGCTTGTTTAATAGCATTGTTTACATACTTAAATTTATGCAAATAATTCTGAACCCTGTTGTAATCAAGCTAAAATAAGAGAAAGAACTAAAGCTAATTTTTAATTTGCATTCAGCCCTCATATAAAGTGCATTGAAATATGGGAAACAAAAAGAAATCAAAATTCAGCTACTACTGTTGATATCCACATACATTTAAAAGCTACTCTATTTGGGCTTTTTCATGATAAGAATATAGACTCATGATAAGAATAAGACTCAAATCCAGCAATGTATTAGATATACAGGTGCTTTAGTAAGTTTAAGATTCTTTGGGGCTGAATGTAAATCTGACGTATCCACATCTAGGCAACAGAATCCTTAAGATGTAAAACCAGCATCAGAGCCTTTAGTTTGGAAGTGGAAATTTTCTGTGGCTTTACAGTGTACTTCTGCAGCAGTAGCCTAATAGCTTGCTGGAAGAAAACATGAAACATTTTACTGAGCTGCTGCTAAAAAAAAAAATGCAATGGAGCCTTCTTAAGGTGGAAATGACATTGCTTTTTCTGCAGCTACAAAGCAATCCTCCGGCCTGGCCAACACACCGACATCTACCCAAAAGGAGCATTTCTGGGTGCCAAGCTGGCACAGAGGGGATGGCGGTACAAGAAACAAGTCTGTATCACTCAAACACTAGAAAACCTTCCCTGCGGGAAGTCCTCTGCACTACAAGCTCTGTACGGATTTGGGAAGCCAACACAGAGGAAACTGGCCAGACCCATCAGCCTCTAACAAATCTCTCGCCATAAGGGTTGGTCAGGGTATGTCTTCCATACCTGGGAATCATGTAGGTTTATTTTTGCTCCACTTTCACTGAGGCAGGATTACTTCTTTGGAAACCTCCAGCAGTCCTCCCTGTGCATTGGATTTACAGGACAAGCAAATAATTAGGGTTAATGATATGCTGCTAACAAGGTCAATAAAAATGGCAAGTCTGAAATTATTTCACAGTAGTACAAAATACAGGTGGCATCTGTGCCTATGAAGAATGCCTAACAAAGTTGTTCTGCGAAAAAATGTATTTTTCTTTTTTTTAAGCACTAGCTACTGCTGAGGGACACTTAAATCACATGAAAAAAATTAACTACAAAATATCTACAGAATGGATCAATAGAGTTCCTTTTCACTACCCTAGCAACAACAGAGGACCCTTTAAGTTCAATCAGATGATAATTAAATCCAGAAATTTACACTATACTAGAAATAAATTTTCAGAGAGGGCAGATACCAGGTATCTTTTTTAACACACGGAATTAGCATCATATGCAACACGGTGGACATATTCTCACAAGCTGGATAATTAGCAAGCAAGAAAGATCCAAATACACAGACTTTACAAGGCCATTTTATGTTCAAATTGGTTGGCTAAATATCAGCAAGACACATTCTACAGCTGCTGAAATTTCCAAATGACCTTAATACTGCCTTAGGTAGGACACTAGAGGCGATTAAACTCAGTCTCAAGGCAGTTACGGCCTCCACGACTGCAGCAAATTCACTACCTGAAGGATGTCTCCCCTCCTCCTGCTGTGCACAGAACATTAAAATGCATATTGGAAATAATGCTGTATCATTTTGCAGGATGGGAGAAAAGTCTCCACCCCCACTTCCAGTTTGCTTTCTCACTCAGGAGTGTCTACTTCATCTTGCAGGAGTTTCAAATGGCACATTCCCCTCTCGAAAGCAATTCAGAGAAGACTAAGTAAAATACCTAACAACAATAGTGAGAAGGGAAGAAAAGAGACTCTAGAACACACTCTATTCATCCAAAAAGTCTGTCAGAGCATCCCACTATATTTTTTTGCTTCAGAAATTTATTTGAAAGTTTTGTTAGAGGTCACTGTTGCTCTACTATTTGTCTACCGACTTTATGACCTACATAGATTTATGAGGCTTTTTTTTCCTTCAGTTTTTTAACCTGAAGGAAAAACATACGCATATTTGATAATGATTACAAAATGTTATTTTGCTAGGTCAAATCTTGTCTGATCTTTTCTGTAAAGCAAGAAACTTCTCAGAATTCAGTAAGAACATATACTGAGATTAGCTAGATTAAAGGTCACAATCCCAATTCTCAAGGGATTTAACTCAGCCCAGTCTAATAGAAGCCAATGGTGCTAAATTAATCAAATTGGCAGAGGCACAATTTGCATGACAGCTATAGGAAAGACACGCCTGATTTTTCTAGAGCCCATACCCATTCGTTTTCAGATTGTACATTTTACTGTATACAGGGAATCAGTTACAGCAACCAGAAAACACTATTTCTGAACTGGCTTTTATAAAAAAGAAAAAGCTATCAGTTTATGGTTTTGCCATCATCATGCTGAAGGGACTGGAATTACACTGTAGGGCAAACATGAATATCTTGGGTGAGCGTTCCTGTGCTTATTCAAACCCCATCTACACATCATCAATCTTGAAATACTCTCTTTCAAAACTTAAAGAAAAAACAAACAGAAGGAAAGTCCTTCTAACATCTGAGTGGAACTGTACTTTTTGGAATAAAAAGCACCGAAGCTAAATACAATAGTCTGAACTAGCAAAAGGAATCTTTTCCAGCTGTTTCATCCAGGGTAAATAGGGATGCCCTCGGTCTAATAGGTGGCAGGTAGCATCTTGTCTTCACGGTAGCGACTGCTCTCAGGCGCTGCAAATAACCTAGACAGAGGGCATAGCTGAAAAACTTCCCCCTCGAGTATGCACAGAACACACAGTTTAGCTCCACTCACGTGCAGAGTATTTACCAAAAACCTTCCCACTGCTCCAAGTGCCACGTACGAGTACAGGACTGGATGTTTTCCTTCCATCTTAGTACAAGGAAAAGGAATGAGGACTGGGCCAAGCAGGCTTGGTATGATACAATACATCCAGTTGCAACACGTACATGGAAGAACTCTAGTAATGGAAGAAAGGATAATTACACAGATGATACAGTAATTCAGATGTGGCTCTGCTAAATTATTTAAAAATATGTAGGGCACAGAAATAATTTTTCTCGTGCCAAGTAACTGCTTCAAAAATGGGACATGGATTCAAATGGAAACAGCTTTTCTTTAGGGATTTCCATCTCCTTAAAACGTCCTCTACAGTACGAAAAGATCTGGAAGTAACAAGAAGTAATTTGCAGTAGAAATTTTACAGTTAAGCTTTGTTGTACAGAGACATCAAGAAAAGGGAAAAAAGGTACATCCGTGGCAAAAATAATAAGTGCCTTTTTCCCCCCGGTGTCATGTCTTTGGATATGTACAGCCTTGGAGAAATGTATAAATCATTTTATACATGGTACTCTTAAAAAACTAGAGCTTTTAGTACAAAGGAATCAATTTGCTGAAAGAACATCCACATGCTGTTGCTTTATGATTTACTATGTACACAAGAGGATCAAAGGTCCTCTGTTTTACAGTTACTGCTGCACTGTACATTAACATGTGGCCAATACCCTTCTCCGGGTGAGATTTACATTTAGTATTACAAATAATGTATCAAATGCTGAAAATATGGATACAAAACAGCTTCAGGATGACATCTAAAAAATATCCCTCACTTTAATTGAACTGCTTTCTTCAGTTTTCTTTTTAAGTTTCAGTTTTAAAAAAGATATTTCAAGAAAATAGTAGCATTTAAATGTTCTTTTTGAAATGTATAGACAGTTTTTTTTTGTTTTGTTTTTTTTTTTTTAAACAAAGTGTAATTCAGAAGTCCATTTTTCCAGGAAAAAAACAACTATAGATACAGTACAGAAGTTAAAATTGAATTGAATTTTGTTTCTGTTTTTAAAAGTAATATAGTACATTTATATCCTGGAAAAAATCTTGATTACAATGTAAGCTTATTTACAGATCTGAAATATAACTGCATACATCAACTCTTGAGATAAGCAAGAAATGAACTGTTGACAATAATCAACTGTCCTTTCAATCTACCATAAGCTTAAGAAATTGCTCAGATGAATAAAATGACTGAATTATGAAATTCTGGTACTAGTATTTTTGGATTTTTTTTTGGTAGACTTTAAAGTCTAAAGGGTTTTCAAAGCAGGCCTGAAAGTCTTGAACACCATAGTTCATTCAGTGAAGCTGTGTTTGTAATTTCTGCACATTTTCTTTTGTAGTAGGAATACACGCAGATATATAAAAGCACAAAGAAGTCTGGCAAATGTCTGGCTTGATTCAAATGCATCCAGAAACGGAAACCAAAAATTACCACTATTGAGTACTTAGACAAAACCTGCTCTCTTCAACACCTAGACAAAACCTGCTCTCTTCAACACCTGATAATGTCATTAAATATGTTCCTCCCTAATTAAAATCCTCAGTAAACAGGAACCAGGCTGTTGAAGTGACTTTGCAGAATCTGTCAAAGTGTGGTTGTTTCTTAACCTATCCTGACATTAATACAATAATTAAGTAGCTGGATAGATGTTATGTTTAACACTAGGTAAAATTTGAATCACTAATTCATTCTGAATGCCCTGTGGACTTGCTTGTAAGAGTTACAGAACTCTAGTGGCTGCAGGAGCTTCCTTTTTATTTGTATGCGACTTCAGGTGGTGCTCGATTCTCTGTGTGAGCGCGTGCTACGCCCTCGGCTTTCGTTGTTCAGCACCAGTTAAAGGCAGAGGCCACTTGTCTCAGACCTGTCTCAATCATACTTAAATGTGCCTATGAGCACGTTATGAGCTACTAACCATACAACTTATTATCATTCAGATGGATTATCTGGCATCAGAGAGGCTGTAAACTAAATGTCAGGTTTAGTATGTGCCACGTGCTCAGAGTAACTGGACTGAGCTACCTGTTTTCAAGCCCTCTGCAAAGGGAAAACAGGGTCTTTTGTTACTGACAAGCTTTTAAGTTCTCTAATATCTTCAGATGGCTTCATATTCTTATGAGCCCAGTATCCTGCATACCAAACAGGATGAAATCCATCCTACTTGTGCGCAAAGCATTGAGACTATCAAACCTGCTGAGTTAGGGTAATTCAGGTCCTTAAAGGCAAGATAGAGTCTATACAAATCCTGATTACATGGGTAATTTGGACTGAGTAATAAGACAATTGCTTCCATTCAAGTACAATTCACCTCCACCCATTTTTGGCGTGGGCAGTGAAATTACATGATGCATCATACAGCACAGAGTGCCGTGGTGCGTCATGAGCGACTTATCATGTGTAAAAGCACAGCAAATACCACCCAACAACGCATGTTACAACAGCACAAAAACAGTAGGAAAAAAAGCGTAGCTTAAAAAGGAAAGGGGAAGGAAGGTTGAGGCTACCATCCTCTGTTTGGATCCCAGTTACTGAGGCAAATACTTGGTAAACATCTTTGAATTTAACAGTTAAAGAAAGAAAACAGCCAGTAATTCCCTCTGGTGCCCTGTGGCATCTATAAAATACATACAGCAGGAAGTGATAACATTTCTCTACAAGAGAGCAAATGTCATTGGATGTAAGAAAGAAATTGTAAAAAAAACATTCTCAGACTTGTAACTCTTCTTTCCCTAGTCTCTATGAAATTCAAGAAGGTTTCCTAATTACTTGTCTATTCAATCCTCACATCTACTTTTACATCTACTTTTATATGTACACAGTATTATTTACGACCGCCTTCCCAAACTTCAGTGGGTCTTACTGGTTTACAGAATCAAGGGGGAAAAAAAAAGATTTAGCCAACTTTGGGTCACCTATGTCAGCCAAGTCATCCCATTTCTTATACACACGGTAATTTTTGCACAACAAATCAGCTTAATTGCTTAACAATCCAGTTCATTCCTTCGCCATAGTCCCAAATGAAGAAGTATGGAACCAATGGACATTTTTTTTTTTTTAATTTTCCAGGTAAAAGTAGCAGCAGATGAAAAATTAAGACCAAGCTCTAGAAGAGTTTATGTTCCCGACAGACCAATCCTCCTTCCACGGTAAGCGCTCCAGCACCCTGTCACCCGTCCTGTTGACCCAAAGTCTGCAGCTCCGCCGTGTGCAAGCTGTGGTGGAGGAAAACGTTCTTCCTGCTGTACATGTGTAAGGAGATGGGTCCCCGGGGCGGCTGGCCGAGCCTGCCGGTGAAGGTGCTGTGCTGCCGAGGCAGCCCGCTCTGCTCCTTGGGCGCTCCCGCGAAGGCCGGGCAGCAGTCGGCCTTGGGCGCCGCGCCGGGCGCGGGGACGGCCACGCCGTTGGCGGCGCCCTCCGGAGCGAAGGTCTCGAACGCGCCTCGGCTCTGCTTGAGGGCCTCCACTATTTCCTTCTCTTGCAAGAGGTTGCTCAGGCACAGGTTGGACAGCTGGCAGCTCTTGCTCTCGTAGGCTACGGCCGGGCTGCCCGAGGAGTATCTAAAAGGGTCCTCGGTAGGTGTATGCGCTGACTTTCTGTCCCATGTGCTGAGGTTTTGGTTCCCCGTTCTGTTTGGATATGTAGCCTGGAATAAAAATAAGTAACATGTTACATATAACACTGGAGAATGGTACAGACTTCACAAAGCAGCTCATAAAAACCACAGAAGCACAGCACATCTGCCTGGCTGATTTACATGAAAGACAAATCTCAAATGCCAATAAAACCTTATAAAACACTGCCAGCAAGATTCATATCTAACAAGCCAACACTGAAAAAATACTTATTTATAGGTATTAGTCCGGGTATTTCCTTAAAAATATTAGTTTAAACAAAAGAAAGTTTTTTTAAAGATTAAAATAAATGAATAAAATATTCCAAATAAGATTTTTTAAGAGCATATTATTTGATAACACAAGAATTTTGCTTTAAGAACATTTAGCTTTCAACATTTCCACTTTATTATAAAATATAAAGAACACATATTGTGAATAACTTCATGCCTCAGATAAGCTCAGACCATGCTCAACTTCCAGTGTTCCTTGAATCCAGGTACTTTATAGTGTATTTATGAGTTAAATACATGCTGAAGTGCTCTGCCAGAGCACAGCAGTGACCAGTTCGGCTCATGGAAAGAGAGAAGAGAGGAAAAAAAAAATCCCGCTCTAAGGAAGAATCCAGAATGCTAACAGCAGATTTACTGTGTGAGCAAAGGAGCATTTGTATCTGTTTAAACTGAGG
>JAVCKT010098314.1:0-10845 GCA_032273925.1 Rhynchotus rufescens
GGTTATCAGTAAACTGCATAAATTAATTATGCTCCTAACTCCCGTGACATCGCGAGATCTTCCGAGCGCCATGCCCTATGCTCTGTGCTATACTACATCATCTACTTTCGCTAAGCTCTCTACCTTACTAAGCCCTAAAAGCACAAAAACTCCTACAGTACTCCTTTTTTTTTTTTTTTTTCCCAAATATGAACATATCATTGCTACAAGAATGATTGTGCAGACTGGACCAGATAGCCAGGCCCATTGTCCATTTTAATTTCTCATAGGACCCATAGCACCGCTATTGGTGAGTGCATGTGGCACTGAACATGCCAACTTGTTTCACCCATCTGAGCTGTAACCTGTGCTGCAAGAGAAAAACAATCAATGCAAACATGACCATACTTTTGTCTGCCGAATTCAAGGATATGGGTTACATCCATTTGTCAGAGTTGCAAAGGACGAGTTCCTTGTGGATTGACTCCAGACAGCGGGCTTCCCGAGTGCAGGTGACAGTCGGAGCAGGATTGAACTGTGCCTCGCACATCGGCATCAGACAGCCCAAATTATCTGTTCAGGTAGTTATTGGACATTTAGGTCGTAACATAAGTAGTACATAGATTGTATAGATAGGAATACCCATTCTAAGACACAGGGGGTCCTTATCCAAGGTCTACTGCATAATGAAAGGAAAAATGTGTTGATCATGATTAACTATTAACAGACCGATGCCATATTCAGGATCCCAATAACAGGTATAGACCATGGTGATTTTTTCACTTTTCTGGGAAAGTGCTTGTCGAGGTTCTTTTGCCAATTCTCTGGACACCCTCAAGCTCCCCTGTTCTGGATGGGTTCAGGGTTTGGCAATTGAAAGTACATGCACTGAGAGGAAAACCACTCCCTCGGTTTATTTAGGGCAATTCACACTAACAACCCACTAAAGCAGAATGACTACTTAGCAACTCTCTGCGAAATGAGGCAACTATGGAGCAATTACATAAGAGAGGATACTTGTCAGCAGGATAAAGAGACCGATCATTCCCCAACCTGGATGGATGAGAGGTGGCTGACAGGCTCCAAGATTGTGGGCATCCCTGCGGAGACAACGTAGGTCTCGGTTGGAAGCCTCTCTCTGCTTCAGATCCACCATTGTTTTTTATATCTGGCACATCCTGCCACGCAGGGCCTGTACATGTTAGGAGGCAACCAGTGGGAGGGCAAAGCTCCACCTTTTTCGTTAGGCAACTTTCCCTGGTGTGCACATGCGTGCCCGTCAATGGGGGTCTCTTGTCTCATTATGAGGGTCCTGCCTTCATCATCTTCCTCTCCCTTGCCTCAGGTTTGACCTCCAAAGTAGCTGAGAGGTTGGTTGTGTTTGGGTTGGTGCCATGCCTCAGTTGCTCCTCACCACCAGATCAAGTCCCTGTTTTTTTTTTTTTTTTTTTTTTTTTCCAGTTCTTTAGCTGCCTTTAAACTCCCAACAAGATTAGCTCTCAGCTTTGTAAACAGGTTATAAATTTTTCCTCCTCTTATACACTCCCCCCACACACTTTTGAGTAGTGTTACGAGAGGGATGATTTCCGCATTAGTGAACACTTTTTTTTTTTTTTTCTTTGTACTCAATTTAGATCTCCCAGTAGTTTCTGTACATCATTTAGAGTGTTAACTTCTGTGCGTATCTTTAGTTTCTGGGGTCTAATAGTTGCCTTGGTGATTTCCCATCCAAGATACTTCCATACGCCTGGCCTCTGAATTTTCTCTGGGGCAATCTGTAGGCCCTTTGAATGTAATTTGTATTTGAGTTCTTCTATCAATTGATCTTCTCTCAATTGATCACCCTCTATGAGGATATCATCCACGTAGTGGTAAATGGTCAGTTCAGGATGCGCTTTCGTACAGGAGCCAAAGCCCAGACTACATAAATTTGACACATCATGGACGAATTTTTCATCCGTTGGGGCAACACCACCCAGTGATACCTTTTCATGGGCTTGCTTTTGTTAACAGAAGGTACCGAAAAGGCAAATTTTTGATGATCATCTGAGTGTAATGGGATTTTAAAAAAACAATCTTTCAAATCAATAATTAAGATATTCCAATTTTTCAGGATCATGTTTGGGGATGGGAGACCAGGTTGCAAGGATCCCATGTCTTCCATTACGCCATTGAGGCGCCTGAGATCATGCAGGAGGCACCATTTTCCATTTTTCTTCGGAGTGAAATAGTGAATAATGGAGTATTCCAAGGGCTTGTGGTTGGCACAATGTGGCCCTTGTCCAATTGCTCCTGTACAAGAGTCTCAGGGTGGGCGATTTTCTCAGCAGTCAGCAGCCATTGATCAACCCATACAGGGTTATTTGTTTTCCATGCTAATTTTAAAATAGGTCACCCATCATCAATGGTTGCTGCTAAAAATCCTTGGCACTCATAACAAGGCGGGCCCCTATCTGACTTAAGGCATCACGACCCAAAAAGCATATTGTTCCTGGTGTCACATATGGATGTATTGTACATACGTTTCCATCTTCTAAGTAACACTCAATCAAGTGGCTTCTTACTTTAGTAGTTTGTATCCCCCCCACTCCCATAATGGAGACTGATGGGGTTTCTAAAGGCCACAATGGTGGCCACAAGGGCTGACTAATAACAGTAACATCGGCTCCTGTATCAACCAACATATTGATCTTACAAGTTTTCCCACCAGGCTCTTCCGGAGTTACCCATTCCATTGGTTTCACCTTGCTGATATCCATTGCCAGATATACATCTGCCCGGCTGGTGGATCCAAATCCTCCATCCCCTCTTACGCGGTCCTCAGCTGAGTGTACCACCACTTTAAAAGGTACAAGTTGTCCAATTCGTGTCCCTGCGGGGATATGAATTGGTGGAGAGGGCGTCCAAACCATTATGGAAATGGTACCTGTGAAATCAGCATCAATTACTGCAGGCAAAACAAAAAGACCCTTTTGTGTCATAGACGATGGCCCCAAATTAGGGCACTCAGCCCGTACCCGAGTGGGCCCTTCATATTAGTGGGAATACACTGCACTTGGGAGTCCGTCAGGGTTGTTTCTACTGCTGTTCCCACGTCCACTCCAGCACTGCCTGTTGTGGCAGCGGAGATGCCATCCAGGCAGCCCGAGACCTTACTTGTGTCATCGCGCCAGATCTCAGTGCGCTCGCTCCCCCCTTTCCCAGGGGTGTCCCATCCTTCCTGAATTTTGAGTGACAATCATTTGCCCGATGTCCAATTTTTGTACAGCGATTGCAAGTTGCCTCAAAACTCTTTGCCATGCTCTTTTGTTTTATGATCCCGTATTGTGCTTTTCTATGACCTGGGTTCCCACAGTTGTAATATTTTGGGCCTTTGTCTCTCCTACCTTGATGTATCAAAGGCTTGACCACGGTTGCAAAAGCAGTTGCCATGTGATCACCATGCTCCCTGGGGTACCTACCCGGGCACAAGCATCCATCATATCAGCAATACTGGCATTTTTTGGCAAGGCCTGCAAAATACGCTTACATGCAGGGTTACCATTCTCTACTGCTAAAGACATTAGAAGAGCCTCCCTGGCAAGATCAGTCAAAGATGTCCCTTCTAATGCAGAACATAAACGATCTAAAAACTGCATGTAAGGCTCCATTTGCTGCTGCTTTACCATTGAATAAGGAGGAGTTACCTTCCTGTCCTCAGGAAGCGTCTTAAAGGCTTCCTGTGCCAAACCTGCCGACTGCTGTAATATTTCAACATTCAGTCGGGCTTGGCGCTGTGCATCAGCAAACTGGCCCTGGCAGATGAGCATATCAAATGATGTGAGTCGTAGCGGATCCCCCTCCACACAATCTAAGTTCTCCATTGTGGCATTTACTGCTGCATCTTGCCACCTAGAACGCCACAATATCTCCTGCATGGGGGTCAGTAGCATAGCCATCAAGTGTCTGCTATCAAAAGGAGTCATAAGGTTAGTTGAAAAAATGTTAGTAATAAATGATTGTGTATATGGATTATGCAGCACGTTCTGTTGAATGAATTTTTGGGCTTCCTTAATCAACTCCCACTGCAATCCTACCCACTGATTCGGGCGGTTTCCACTCCCCATCATGACCGGAAAGGCCGATGGGATAAACTGCCTTTCTTTTAATGCATTCTGAATCACCCCCTTCCATTGCAGCCTGGAATGCCCATTTTCATCGTCCCCATTTCCATCGTCCCGTATCCGCCCCGCCCCATTTTCCTCGGCTCACTGTGTCTCCTCCCTCACACTGTCCCCTCCCTAGAGTTTGTTCTAATCTATCGACTGCAGTTTCTGCTTCTTGTCTCATTTGCTCTTGTCTCTTCCGGTCCTTCTCCAGCCAGTCTAATTTGTTTATTAGCTCAAGGGCCCAGTCAGGGCAGTCCTGAGGTTTGACCGTGTCCAGAGAAGGAGGTGTCAATGAGGGGAAGGGTGGGTACACGGTCGCCATGTCGGCGGGCGGTGCACTGGCCTGCTGCTTCGCTCGAGGTGCCTCAGCCTGTGGGGCCGTTCGTTCTGGCGGGACTGGTTAAAACTTCTCGCAGGACTAGCCAACCTCCATCGTATCTTGTTCCTGACCCTCCTCAGGCGGCTCCCCCATAGTGGGTGCCGACAGCATAACAGGAGGCAGAAAAGGAGCATGTACTTTATATCATTCCTAGCTGTAATCAAACCAGTAATATGAATTTCCTATTGACAGTGCTTGGGACAACAGTTTTAATGTGAAATTTGTCACCACTGCTCTTCCAACCGATCTCTTGGATGAAGAATTCTTGTCTGAAAACAGTTCTAAAAATGATCAATGAAATGTATCGTAAATTCAGTATTTACTTTTGCTAGTGAGTTAATATTTCCTAACAAAATAAGCCTTGTAAAAATCTAGATACCATTTTTCCAACTTGAGGGGCTTGGGTGTTTGCCCAGGTTGTGCTCCTACAACTAAGGTCTAAGAACTGAGAAAGCAACAGAAGTCAAAGATGTTTTAGGAGAGCATTTATCCTCATGGGAAGCACAAAACTAGGTAAGAGACTTAAGTGACTTTTTTTTTTTTTCCTCAGATATTTAACAAGGTTCAAAATGTCTCTCTTAAAGATAAGATAGACTTTCTGTTTCTGCATGGTTTTTCACCCCAGAAAACGGTGTTGAGTATTTTGTAGGCCATGTTGTGGAAAGTATGTTAGTAAAGTATCTTAGGATTTGTAAGGCATGTTTGTGTGAACTGCAATGCTGATTTTTGTGGGAATTCTGTTTTAACAGAATTAAACATGTTAAATGTATGTTAAAGAAACTGTTAAAAGGCAGCTAGGTCTATGTCTTGACTCGGCTCAAGAAGTGGCAACACGAACCCCAAGGGGCAGCTGTCTCGGCCCCTCGTGGCGCAGGTGCAGCCCAGCTCTCAGGCACCCGCCTGTGCAGGGAAAGCACCCCGGCTCCCGGGCACTCTCACCTCTCCCCACACTAAAGCTACCCCGGCCAAGTGCTGCGGATCCCCGGCAAAACCTCTCCTTGCCAAGACGGGCAGCTCGCCGAGGGGATGAACTTCAGCATTCTGGACACGGATTCACAGCAACTTCAGGGGCTGGACATCCAAACAAGTAAAGAATCTAAAACAGGATTACAGCTCTGCAAGAAAAAGCCATTTGTTGCAAGTTGGAACAAAAGTTGTTTCAGAAGAAGAACGCTGTTGGAAGAAAGTCTTTTGCCTCCAGTTAGAAAGAAAGAGACTTACATAACAGGACTCACATCCTTATTTTAAGCAACATATAGCCTATCCATGACCTCCAACTTCCAATAGGGCATTACGGGGAAAATTTTATCTTTACTGCTGTATTCGAAACCAGCGAATCACCATGAGATTTGGAGAAAGAATTCTGGAAATACTTGGAACTCCATTTTTATTCCCCATCCCACCAGCTAATGCCAGACCCAAACCAGCTGTGATTAATACAGCCAAGGCAAGAGACTGTTCCTATTCAACAGGCCTCATTGAAACTCGCTCCTTGGAGGAGATAAATAAATCTCTGGCACCTCCCACAACACAGAAATTATAAATTGTGTCCACACACACAAAAAGGTTTTTAAAACATCTCTTAGCAATCACCTCATCTCAAATATTAATAGAAAATTATATGAAATTATGAAAAGTAATTCTCATGGAGACTGATATAATGGTCAACTGGAAATAAATTTACATTTTCATGCTGCTAAGCCAATGAAACAGAGGACTTGAACATATTATACAAAAACACATACGGATGCATTGGAAAGACAGTCTAAAACTCCCAAAATTTAACACAAATTTACTTTTTATTGAAGTATGAATGCATTTATGCTGAAGAAGAGTTTGTACACATTGTAAAGCAACAAGCATATTTTCCAGAGGCGTGGGCTCTCCTCAATATGTCTCCATTCTTATTCTACATGTTTTAACACTGGACTCACACATACACTCTCACACAGAAGCTTACAGCCACAGAACACAGACACGGCGCTATCTGCATCAACTAGCACTGCAAACCTGCATTTCAAGAGAGCTACCTTTGACCTCTTCAGGGAGCTCCTTGGAGGAATTGCCAGGGCAAGAGCCCTAGAAGGAAAGGATTTCCAGGAGAGTTAGCTCAGATTCCAGCACCACTTGCCGCAAGCTCAGGATTGGGGACATATCATGCAAAAAGGGACAGAGCACTTGGGAGGAACATTGTCAGAGACAGCAGGGAGGTGACAGGGAAAGACATTTGGAACTAAATAAAAGAGATGTGAGGGACAAGAGGAGAGGCTTCTTCAAATACATCAGCAGCAAATGGAAGGCTACGCAAAATGTAGTGCCGCTGCTGAATGGGCTGGGTGCCTTGGTGTGCGAGCATAGAGAGAAGGCGAAGTTACTAAATGTCTTCTTTGCTTCCCTTCTTATTGTTAAGGCTCGTCTCCATGCACTAGAGAACATGGATAGAAGAGAGGAAATGTGGAGAAAGGAAGAGCACCTGACCCATGGTGCTGAGGGAAGTGGAGGGCATTCTTGTAAGCCACTTTGAAACATCCAGCAGAAGAGGAGAGGTGCTGGAGGATGATAAGAAATCCAGTGTCAGTCTAGTCTTCAAAAAGGGCAAGAAGGAGGCTCCAGGAAACTACAGGTCAGCTTTACCGCTCAGCTCTGCTCAGGCTGCCCCTGGAGGATTGTGTGCAGTTCTGGAAGCACCAGTTTAAGCGGGATGTGGAACTTCTAGAGAGTGTCCAGCCTAGAGCCACAAAGACGATTAAGAGACTGGTGCATCTATCATATGAGTAGAGACTAAGCGAGCTAGACCCGTTTAGGCTGGAGAAAAGAAAATGGAAAGGGAATCTTATCAATATGTACAAACACCAGAGGGGAGAAGGTAAAGCAGGTGGGGCCAAACTCTTCTTAGTGGTGGCCAGTGGCAGCACAGGTATGAATTAAAAAGCAGGAAGTTCCATCTCTATCTGAGGAAGACCTTCTCTATTGCTAGGGGGACAGTGCCCTGCAACAGGCAGCACGGAGAGGTTGTGGAGTCTTCTTCTTTGGAAGATATTCAAAAGCCACCTGCAAACGATCCTGTGCCATGTGCTCTAGGTGTCCCTGCTTGTGCAGGAAGGGTTGGAGTAGATGATGTGTAGTGGTCCCTACCAACCTTAATCATCCTGTGATATCCTGGAGCACTTGCTAGTGACTGTTGTGTTGGATTGTGTTGGATCACAAGAGCAGCCAAAGTATCCTGGGAGGTCAAAGCAGTAAATTCTGTATTCTGTGTGGCGCAACCATTTCCCAAAGTGTTTTTTTTGCTGCCTCTTAGTTCTCAGCACTAGTGTCAGAAGAAGAACTGGCCCTGGAGCCACACAGCTCCTCAGGACACCCTCCACCAGCCACCCAGCTAGCACCATCTCTCCTGACTACCACGGCTACAACTCGCCCTGCTTGAGTGTCACACCTGCGTCTCTACTGGGCTCCTGCCTGGGAAGGATGGAGGAGTGGGTTGTCTGGATAACTGCTGGCCAGTGGATGGATAGGTCTTTTGCATTGCTCCTTGATCTCAATTTGGGTTGGTTTGCAACACGGGTGTGTAAAGTCTTGGTGTGTCTGTTGCAGGATAACATGGGGGCATCTGAATGCCTTCTGGTGGCTCCAAGCATGGTGCTGAGAGTTTCGAAGGAGACACAGGAAGACATAGGTTAACACTTCCTGTTGAAATGGGGTTTCTGCCTCTGAGTGAATGACCATTCCAGAAAGGCTGAGCGGTGGGAGCATTGATATTGCTGGACATTTCTCTACTGGAGCAGCAGACGGGTGCGTTTGGCCGCACACCTTGCTGTGCTGCTCCAGCAGCTCCACTCTGTCCCTTGCAGAGACCATGGGGAGCAGGCGATGCAGTCTGTTGTGGGAGCTCTGGTGAGGGCAGTGCATCTCCCTGGTTTGTAGAAGGACACCAACCACTTCCCATGGATATCCATGCGGACAGGGAGATGGGGCTTTTCCTGCATGACTTCAGTTGAGATGGGGCTACTTGCAGATGTGGCCCTGCAGACCCGAGCACTTGCACAAGAGGCTGGCACAGCAGTTCTCAGAGCACACCAGGAGCTCACGGGTTGCTCACAGGAGCACACTGTGCTAGGGCTGAGGTGTGTGGGGGAAGAGGGGCTACGTGTCTAAGTAGCAGCCAAATGCCTGCCCTCAATTCCTGGCACCACCAGCCCTACGGGTGCTCGGGAGCCACCCAGAGCCCTCCGTGCACTGCTCAGTGCAGCCCCTTCCCAGCAGCTGCGCTCGACCTCACAGGGCACTGTGGCCTGCCTGCCAGCAAGCTCTGCCAGCAGCAAGAGGCTGCTCTCGGCTCCAGCACTTTGGTGGCAGGGGCTGCGCTGCTTCATTTGCAGGGTTTTCCTCTGTGTGAGGGCAACACCCGGTGGCACCAGGGAGATCTCCTGCTCCCTCTGCCCTTGGCTTTCCTGTCCTTACCCCAGAGTTGGGAATTCACCTCCGTTATCAAGTGACCACTGTAGCACAGTGCTGGGCAGAGCTGCAGCAGCTGCAGCTCCCTGCTGCTGCGGAGGACACATATGTGTCTGCTCTGCCCTCTGCAGCCCTAGGCAGCCGGGCCGTGGGCAGCAGTGCAGCAGCCCCATGAAGGCAGGACAAGAGGAGGAGTCCAGCACCGCACCAGGGGCTCCCCGGCCACCGCCAACTCACAAGGGCTCTGCTGAGGACATGCACACCTGGCCCAAGGCACAACTCCTCTCCGCGCTCACTGTGCTACAAGGGAACACGTCCGGACTGTGGAAAACTTTATTAAGGAAGTTGGGCTGTGATGGTAGCAGTGGAGCAGGGAAGGAAGAGCAAGGTGTTCAAGGCTTCTTGCAGGGATTGAAGCAGAGCCCCAGGTGGAGCCCGGCCTCTGGGCAGGCACCTGCCAGGAGCGCCATGTAACTGCGTGAGGAGACCTCCTTGGCACCCAGCAAGCCCAAGGCCACGCACTGCTCTGTGCTGTCAGCCTCAGCAGCGCCAGGGGCAGGGAGTCCAGCACACGGACACCCTTCCTCACGGTGCCCCCTGGCCCCTGGCGCTGCCCTCCTCCCCCCACAATTTCGTGGAACATCCCAGAGGGGCAGTTATCGCCACGGGAACACGGATGCTTCCCAAGGTTCCGTCCAACAGTAGCTCCTAGGCGCCCTAGGAACTGCAAGGGCAGGTGAGTAACAGGGTCCTGCTGCACCAGGGGCCTCCGATGGTGCCCACAAGAGGCAGGGGAGCTGAGGGGCTCCAGGGCAGCCTGCACGATGCCTCACAGGGGAGGCCCCAAACGCCCCGGGTGCCACTTGGCGCTCACACCACTCACATGGCCCTTTTCTCTCCTCCACTTGGCACTGGGCTCCCCATCTGCCAAAGGGAGTGCCGGGGGAAAGGACGCTGCTGTGGGCAGGCCGAACACAGCCTGCTCCGTGCCCCACAGTTCCTGTGCTCGAACCTATAAAAAGAATACTGGAACAGAGACCCCAGGCCCCGGGGATTGAAATGCCAATGCCTGCTTTTCTCTTTCAGTTGCTGCAAGAAAAAAATGACTAACTTGGGCATTGAAGACATGGAGTGGGAGAGCTCCGTGTGCAGCGGACAGGTACTGTGCACGCAGGCAGAGGTTGCACGGGGACGGTCGGTGCTTGGCTGTGCCAGAGCAGCCGCAGAGCTGGTGGCAGAGGTGCCAGGGAGCTCTCACAGGCCTGGCTGCTAGAACAGAGCTGCGCCAGGGGCAGGAGCAGCCAAGGCCTCAGGGGCTGCTGCCTCAGCCTGGTGCCCTGGCTCTGGGGCCCAGCGCCTGCCCCGCGCACGCAGGGGAAAAGAGGTCCCGCACACAGAGCCAGCGCTGCCGCCGGCTCCGTTCCCCCAAGCTCTGCTGCTCTCTTCCAGGCTCCAGGTGTCCATGTCAAGCAGCATGAGCCAATGGAGTGGGAGACTTCCTTCTCCTTTGCACAGCTCCTGGTGGGAGCTGTTTTCCTCCTTCCCACTCCAGGAAGAGGCTTCCTGGGGCCACAAGCTCCAGGTCCCGGGATCTCTCCTGCAAACACCTCCTTCTCTCTTGCAGGCTCCCTTCACACCTGGAGGACCCTCAATGAATAAGGAGGAGCCTATGGAGTGGCTCAGTTATGGCAGCAGCCAGGTACGACCCTTGCAACCTCTGCACTCGCTTCTCCTTCCTCTTGCCCAGGCACTGTCCCCACCAAAGTCTCCTGCTCTCTTCCAGATGGGGGGATCCAGTGGCCTGGATGGCGGCAGCCACGAAGAACCTATGGAGTGGGAGAGCTCCGGCTGCAGCCCCCAGGTGCTGCCCCTGCTGCCGGCTGC
>JAVCKT010098315.1:0-10844 GCA_032273925.1 Rhynchotus rufescens
AGCTAAAATTTATTCAAAAATTATACATAATATATTATTTATTTACATTAAAAAAAAAAAAAAAAAAAAAAGAAAACCTTACAAAATGAAGGATTTAGTTATATTGCCTACAGCAATAATTAAAATATTTAAGCTCCATGTACCCAACTCTTAAGGTCTTTTATGTAGATAACACAGTGTTTCCTAAAGATTAAATTTGTTGAAAAATTTTCATCACACATAGCAAATCTGATAACTATAAACATGTCTTAGTATTTCCACTGTGTACCTGTCTGTTAGGACAATTAACAAGCTGTAGATCCGTACTCTCAATTCTCTAAAAATCTGCCTTGTCAAATAGCATGTGTTCTTGCCAGACAGCCTGTTCAAATTATTGTTCTGAAAGAAATGGAGCTATGCCAATAAACATATCCATTTTGCTTTCATGTCCCCTGTGATGATTATGGTGCAGAAAATATGATTTTTTTGTTCTCATATGTTCATGTGGAGAGGACAATGCACTTGGTTTCATGTATGAAAGTAGTAGTGGGCTGTCATATGTTGTTACAAATTTTACACAAATATTTCTTTGAGCAATTGTATGAGAGCATATAACCTGCCTGTAACCAATCTAACTGAACTGAAGTTTATCTTTGCTGATTGTATTTAAACATTGCAAGTAAATATGGAGCAAGATTGCATCCTTTCAAAAATAAGCTCTACTATGTCACAAAGACATGATAATTCAGGGTTACTAATTTCGTAAACATATTATGACGCTTGTATGTCTACCAATTTCTGTTCCCCCGTCTTTGAATAATGTATTATTATTCACAAGATTTTAACAAAATTTTATTGAATGATTTACACATAAAGACATACTTCACATGAATACTTCACATGAATTTTATTGAATGATTTACACATAAAGACATACTTCACATGACTTCACTTTGAAAATATAGGAAAAAAAATACTACCATTAATTCCCTGAACCTAGTGATTACAAAAAATCATCAGAAATTTGCTTTAATAAATGTTTAACATGTGCACAGACTTTTCTCTTTGCAACCGTCTCTTAACCTCAAGTTCTCATGCTAAATGTTATAAATCTTAAGTTTACTATATCTTAATCTCAGTCTATCTTTTCATATAAACACAGACTGGTGGGCCTTTCATGTTTTCAGAAAAAAATTAAAAAAAAAGCTTTTCATAGTGATTTGATTGTTTTGTTTTGTTTTGCAGGAGTTTATTTTTCTGGTCATTATTTGTTATGAATGTCCTATATTTAATGCTATTGTTACATGGAGTACAGAGGTGTCATGTGGGTTCTTCAGGGCCTGAAGAGATTACTAAAACAATGTTTTGTTCCAGATTACTTAGGTTGCCATCACTCATATAGTTCATATTCTCTAATCTACAGCTCCATGGCTACCTTCACTTCAGCATTCCAAAGATATCATATGCTTTTTTAATTCAAAGATTAAAGTCTGAGATCCAGCCTCCATACAGGTATGAAGTATATTCATCAGGGTTTAGGTGAGGAGCAACCGATTTACCTGAATTTCCCAATTCCTTTGTTCATACCTCTCAGTGAACTCTGACTGAACTCTGAGCTGTGTGGAGTCAAAGACGACTCCATATATTCATGCCCTTGGACATATATGTTGCCTAATCAAGTTCCTTTACCACTTCTCTCTATATGTAGAATAGGTAAACACATTTTCCCTGTTGAACTACATTTCTTAAAGGGTTAAAATATACAGAAAATCATAAAAAGATAAACAGATAATAGCTTGTAAAAATGTTCTCTTTAATATCATCTATTTGTTTTCTTCAGGAATAGGACAAATGTCAGATGCCAGGAATCTAACTTTGGAAAATATAATTAAAAATGTGTAATTTTTCTCACAGTCCATCTAAATTACATATTCTGTTTTAGATAAAATGCTTACATATCCAGTAATGGTTTTCAACAAATTTTTATTGGCTGAATGCTGCATTTTCATCACTTCAACCATAATAGCATCAGAAAGGCCACAATATTGCCAGAACTCAACCTTGCAAATATCTTACAATTTTTGGTATTAACACATCCTGACCTGAATGTGACAGCAGAATGCTTCATGATTGAACACCCACTTTCCACACATTTTAATCTAGCATGTTAATGCTTTATGCTGTTTATTGCTTTATGATACCATTAGCAAAAATAAACCATCATATATACCACCCTAAACTACTTTTTTTTTTTTTTCTTCTTTTGCAAATAACAACACTCTTAGTTGCCTAGGCTTCTCAGAAACTTAATTGCTTTCTGCTTACATAACTAACAGACTGAATACAGAGAAGAATTTTGTCCTGTAACTTCTAACTTTATACAGGAGGCTGCTGCAATATAGTACACAAGATGAACTTTCACCCCAAAATATCAATTTGAAGCTTAGTAATTTCTCTCTCAGTAATTTCTCTCTTCTGTTGTCTATACCACTAGAAAATCTCCAGGACTCCACATGTTACTTGACAACTATTAATATATATAACCTAAGCAAGGTTATATATAACCTAAACATATATAATCTAAACAACATATATATATGTTATATATATAACCTAAAAAAAACCATATATAAGTTAAACAACATATATAACCTAAATAAGGGCAGGAAGGCGAGGTGGCGGAGTTGCTCTTTATGTGAGAGAGCAACTGGAATGCATAGAGCTCAGCATAGGAGAGGATGAAGTGCAGATAGAGAGCCTGTGAGTGAGGATTAAAGGGCAAACCAACAGGGGCGACACTGTGGTGGGAGTTCACTACAGGCCTCCTGACCAGGATGAGAAATTGGATGAGGTCTTCTACAGGTAGCTGCAAGAAGTCTCCCGATCACAGGCCTTGGTCCTGTGAGGAACCTCATGAGGTTCATGGGGACAAGTGTAGGGTCCTGCACTTGGGAGGAATAACCCCAGGCACCAAATTAGAGGTTGACTTGCTGGAGAGGAGCTCCATGAAGAGGGACCTCAGAATCCTGGTTGACATTTTTGGTTGACACGACATTTTTAAACAGGACCATAATTTGGCTTGGACTTTGGAGCAGATCCGTCTTTTACGTTTTAAATAAGTTTCTCAGAACAGCAAAAAATTTATTTTCACCAAGATAAGGTTTTACTAGAACATATAGCAAAGTAGGAACTGAGAATTGGGGAAAGAGTTGTTTTTATTTATTTATTTTTATTTTTTATAAAGGAGATTGATAATGACACAGAGTAGAAACAGAGGATTTGTAAAGACATCTCACCTGTCACCCATGTATTTACAAGGCAGGTTCTTCTCTTTAGACTTGCTGCCAGTCCGTCAATCTTTTACTAGAATTTGAATTTGCCACAAACTCCAACAATTGTTTATTGTGGTTATCTAGGAAGTAGCTCAACCTCTGCTTGTATTTGTATTTCACTTCTAAAAAAATTATAACCAGTTATATACAATTTACAACTTTAGTAAAAGTTTTTTTTAAAGGAAGATTTGATTGTAACAAACAATACTGTGTAACAACATCTAGCAACTTCCTCATAACAAATGCATATAAATATAAGAGCTGAAAAAAATCAGAAAAGACTGGCAATTTTGAGAAAGTGGCAGAGATACTTCATTTCCTTGACTATTCAGCTTGCTCTTTTGTCAGCATTTTGACCCACAGATCCTGGGTCCTGCACTTGGGAGTGCACATGACCCACAGATGCTGGGTCAGAGTTCTAATACAAGCTTCCTACAGGTCTATTCAATTGGCTTATTTTTCAGTATTTTGATGTTGTGACAATAATGAAAACTCGTAAGTATCTTGTTTACTTTAACAGAAACAAGAATATATCAGTTATCACTAAAATGATGCTGAGGTGTTTTCAAGCCCAACTGATGGCTAAATACTGAGGGATACTGATCTATATCAATAGGATAATAGGCATGTGAAGACAGAGGTTTCAACACTAATCTCTCTCTGTCCTAATTTCAAAGCATTTTTGGAGACTTGAAGGTAAAAAGATAACATTTTTCTATGATAATATTTCATTTAACACACTGAAAACCCAGTTTCACTTTTTCCTGTGCATATGTTTTTAATAAAACACATACTTCTTACGGTTCTTAAAATAAAATGAAAATTAATTACCAATGAACTCTACAAAGAGCTTCACTCAACATCAAAAAGCCAAATAAAGACAAGACTAAGTGCATTAAAGAAAAGATTTAATGTGTTACCTTCTTCGAGGTTGCAGTTGTTACTTGAATAGAAAGTATAATTGTGATTAGATTCTCTTATTCCATCTTGAATTTAAAAAAAAAATATTTTAATAGCAAGGATGAGTTAACGGTTTTCTAAGTAACTAGTTCCATGAGCAGCTAAAAAAAAAAATTCTAAAATTCAATTCTTCTAAAACACTTTACTTGGTAGTTGCATTCACTGGTATCTAGTGACGTGATAAAAGGCTTTCATTCTGTAATTTCCCCTAACATAAAGTTCTCCTTCCTCTAGCACTCCTTCAGTTTTCATGAAACAAGCAAAAAAACATTTTTTAAAATGATTTTAAAAGCAAACAAAAGCATGACATATACAGAGAATCACAGTGTTCTCATACATGCAGTATTACATTGTTAATGAAGAAGTTAACATACAGTATCTTCTTATCAGTGCTGAGTAAAAACAATAATGGGTAGCCTTCACAGTAAAGGTCTGTAATCCATATCATGTTTTTTTCAGAGTGACATTGCAGTCAGATATTGAAGGAATATGAAACGATTTTATCTCAATATTAGCATTACTTATTCAGATCTGGTACAAAATAGCAGCTGGCTTCAACTCCCATAATTGAAATGCCCACAGACAGGAGGATAAACTAATCTCCTTTTTTTTTTTTTTTTCCTTCTTTATTCTTTTCTTTTTTCTTTAACCCTTGTGAATGTCAAAGGACTTTTATACTCCAGCACAAACTCTTAAAAGATATAAATTATTTTATTAAGATTTTTGTAATTTACTTTATTTTTATATTTTTTGAAAGAACTATAATAGGAAAACATCTTGCTAAAAGGTTGTGAACACACAGAATAGTAATAAAAGAACACAAAAGTCCATAGACCTCATCTCAAATAATTTTCTGTTTTTTTTTTTTTTTTCTAGAAGGAGCATTAACTTCCTGTCTAGAGGTTGTATATCGATTAAAAAGGGTATATTTTTCTTCTCTTGGCTTTGCATCTTCTTTATTTTATTTTATTTTATTTTATTTTATTTTATTTTATTTTATTACAGTGGGGGAAGGAAAGGGGAATGCAGGAGGAAGGGAAGGAGTTGTTTTTTAATATTTTATATGATTCCTGTATCTACTAGATGCTAAATTAAAAATAGAATAACAATTTAGAATGGATTAATTTTCAGAAAAATAAATTATTTCAAATACTATGCCTGTAACTATATAAGAAAATAAAAGCAGTGAAAGACTCAAAGCATTTCCAAATTGTTCAGACTGCTTTCATTTTGTCTCACTTTTTATGTATTATGTCTTCCCTGAAAGGGAAATACTTGTCTAGGAAGAAAACATATATTTATTGACTGTTTCAAAAAATGTGTACACTATGTGAACACAGTCAAAATTTTTCATTAATCAATAGCAATCCTAATGCTGCTACAGTTTCCAGTGATTGAACTTCATGCTTGAAAACTTGAACCAGAAGATGGTCATATGACAATAAAAATGAATACATGCTACTGAACTTGACATAGCCAGACTACAAGGTAAATGATAAAAAACATCCAAAACAGCAAGGTGATGCTCATGGAGTACAAGCTAAAAGCCTGAGCACTGCAGGACTAAAACTGGTTGTTCCTCTGCCCAGTTGTCACAGTCCACAGCTCACATTTATGCAGTCCCAATATATTCTTGGAGAGGAGGCACAGGACCACAAGCATTATGTCTTTTTATTTCCACTGCCAATACACATCAATATTATTCAGGATAATACTGAATTCAAAATGTATGGCTCTGGTCAGATTCCAAGATGATTATACTTAAAATTCAGACACTGGTAGCACTCGAGGGGATTGCAAGAGAAAGGGATAACTGCGGGATTAATGAATGAATTACTAGGGATTTTATCATCATCCTTATTTTTACATTGTGATCATAGGAATGCAGAAAGGGCTGAAGTTAAAATGAGTCAAACCCAAGCCTTCTCATACCTTAAGAAAAATTCACAGGTTGCATCCTCTGTGGCATGTCGTATGCCATTCACAATGCTGATTAATCTTCCTGTCTTCCTTTGAACTTAACATAATTAACAGTGACTCCCAGATCAATATGACTTAAGCTCCCTCCCTCCCCACAACTTTTAGTTGGAGGGGCATTTTGAGATTTCTAATTAGGATGCAATGTGGCTCAAGAAATGTATCTATTAGAATGGTGTATTTTAAACAGCCATGATCAACCCCAGTAGTCTTAATACCATCTAAGGGCCCTAATAAAAATAGCAATCAGCTAGCTTTATTTATAGTAACTTAATCAGGGTTTACTTGATTTTTTAAATAGATTTATCTACTCTTTCTTTAAAAAGATAATTGTCCTGCTGTCTCAAGATATGATAGGAGGGTGTGCTTGGTTTGATAATCTTATTAAAACAACCTTAAATTGGACCTTTCGTTTAAGTTAGTGCTTAAAATCTTGACGGTCATTCAAACACAGGTTTTATTTCCATCACATCTTTAGAGCATGAAAACAACAGAAATGACATTGCACACTCAATACTGATTTGTCTAGTAAATTTTCAGACCCTGCTCTGGAACAATGCTTTCTTCATGTTGGCAGATTTCTTGGCATTCTTCCTGTTTCTGTTACTGTGGAAAGATATTTTTTTAGATTCAATGAAATTTGCAGTAACAGTTTGAAGGAAATCTGATGGATAATTACACTGCTTATCTTATGGACTTTAAGCATTGAAAGTAATAGAAAATTTCCTGCTGCAAGTGGAAGGTAAGTTTTTCAGATCTGGTTATTAATGACTTTCCTGGTTTTTGCTTTTTTTTTTTTTTTTTTTTTTTTTTTTGATTTTATGGCACTCATTTAGAGTGAGTATATCTAGCTGGAAAACACTGCTCTTTGTAGACAAAGAAGGATGAGGACCTGACTTGCTCTTAATCTAGAGCAAGAATGTCACCAGCAAAGATATTAGAGATGGATCAACATCTCTTATTCGCTACAAGAAAGGTTATCTTTTCATTCTGGTATATATATATAATATTTATCTTACTATTTTATCAGGAAAAAAATCTATGTTTTCAGGCAAACTGATATTTTCTCCTTGAATTATATTCTGATATGCAACACAGTATTATTGCTTGCATCTTTTGACATTTGGTAGTAAGAATCTGACTAAGTGTTCTGTTGGATTTATGGATCAGAAATATCATTCATTTTTTTTTCTCAGAGTCTTAAAATATAGGTATTGTAATCATTTGAATGTATTAATCTTCTTTTTACATGAAATCTGACATTAAATAGTTTACTGCATTATTCTTGTTTTAATTTGATGATCTTTCCAAAGGGTTTTAGATGAGGTAATAGCATTTCTTTTGAAATTATTTTTGAAATTATTTTCATTGCTATGCAAAAAGTTGTATACTAAAAATTATCACTTTGATGCACATAAATATGCAAAGTGATTCTTTTATAAACTACACAAGAATATATATTAATAAAATATATTGGGCATATTTATTATTGCTGTACTTGATTAAATTGGCTCCTTATATATTAAGAATATCTTCTCTATGATTCATGAATAAGAGGCTCAGTGCTTGATAAAATACAGCTCAACTTAACAATACATGCTGAATTCACTCCCACATTTTTAGAACATCATCCAGTAGTTATTGGATTATTTCCTAATTATTAATAAAGAACTGTGCATTAAGGGAAGTTCAGTTTATTTCTATGCAATAATGTTAGTGAAGGTTAATGTTTATAGATCCTGTATACCTCTAGATGTATCATACAGTAATTGAAACTTCAAGAGCTCAAACATAAATGTTCCTTGCAATGACCTTTTTATTTTTTCTTTAGTCAAACGCTTAAATAAAATATTAGATATCATAAATGAGAAACTCTAATATTCTTTGAAGTGCTGAAAAATCACAAAATGTTTTGTCATTTCTGTTGTTTGCTTTAAGATTCTTAGTACTCATAAACTTTGAATTTTTTGAACTTTGCCACCTCATTCACTTCTGAAAAAAAATCTCCCACATCTTGTAATTATTAACCATATTTGTTAAATATGCAGAGTTTTATATAAGTGGAATATTTGGATTTAGGGAAAAAAAAGGTAGTAATAATCATATATATTTTACTGCTATTAAGGCAAAAAAATAGGACTTCCAGCTGGTACACAGATGCTAAATTAAATGCTACCATGGCAGAAACAATAGGGAAAAGAGAATGTATTATACTTTTTTGTTGTAACTTGTTAAATAAGTTATTTATAGTCAATAAACAGAAACTACTTCAAAATCCTTGATGAAGAAAAGGAAAATATTTGCTGTTTATGGTTCTGATGAGTAATCTGTAAAGATTACTGCAAAGACCTTCTCAGGAAGAAAAGTGGATGCAGGAAACTGAAAAGTTCTTTCAACTATCATTGTTAATCTGAGAATCTGAGAATAAGTAATCATGATATAAAATTTATCCTAAATTTCTTGAAATTACTAGTTAAGCTAGTAAATCAAACTAGTTAAGGTTATTTATTGGAAAAAAATCCTATATATAAGGTACACTTAAGTCACTGTAAGATGACTCAAGATGACTCCTAGGGCATTGGTCTATGATCGGCTCACCTATTTTAAAAAAAAAATTATGATCAATATGTATTCCTTGTAGAGTAAGATTTAGACAATGAGAACATTTGTAAAAATTAACCTTTATGCTAGACACTGAAGTACTGTAATACTTATTTTTATTTCTATTCATCCAAAGGAATGAATAGATATAATAAACAGGTAAATAGTCAATAGGAAGAGCAAAAGCATGTAATACTTTTCTCTGGAATTTCAGTTGAGTCCTGTTAATCTGATCTGCCTTCTAATATATTGAGAAAGTAAATTTGATGGGAATTATACAAGCATGTGTTTGGATAAATGGCAAACGGCATAGTTATGGTAGAAAATGTACATTATTGCTACTGGATGAAGATATATTTTTAAAAGATATATTTTACTAGTATGAGTTAAAACTATAGTACTTTTGGGTAAGATTCAAAAGGTATGAACAGAGTTTTCTCTTCATCCAATATAATTTATTTTAATCATTCATTAGTAATGATGTTTTTGGTTAGATTACATTCATGTATATGTAAACTAAAAAGGCTGATGTTAAACATGCCCCATGATACCCTATATTTTCTGACAGCAAATTGGATTTCCCAGCAGTTTTCTTTCCTCCTGTGCTAACTATCCATGCAGAAAGTACAGCTGTTGGTGGGCAGCTTAGAAATTCAAACGTTATACTTGAAAAATCAGGACAGCATGACTTCTTCATCAGGGCATCTTACAATGTGTATGTAACAGAGGTAACAGTGCCCTGTACAAAAAGGTATATAATTCATGCCTTTTATGCTTTTGGCAACGAAGTGCTCCCATGAATAAGCATAAGCTTAACTATTGCCATGAATGAGGCACTCTCTAAAATTAATTTAAGTTGCAAATGAGTTTATGTGAAATTAATTGAGTTGTATGCTACCTTGGCTTTTCATTTTTAAAATTACGAGTGGCTACTACTAACACTGTGAACCAAATAAATCAGTTTGGAATAAGAACAGGAATGTCATTGACACAGTCTTTAACAGAAACAACAGACACACAGTTGAAGAGCTCCTGTGAATCAGTGGTCACAAATTTTTTCATAATCATCAAAGACCTTTTAGAGATCAAAAGTCTAAGTGGATCTTAGAAAATATTCACAATAAATATTTCATTATTTCTTTCGAGAAAAAAAAGTAGAAAATACATTTCTTCTGTAATACTCAGTAACACTGAAGAAATTCAATAGTCTCTGTATTTCTCAAGTATTGTTTTCTCATCTGGTTTAAAAAGAAGAAAAAAAATAAGACAGAATAAAGGGAAAAATATGTCTACCAATGAATACTATGTTTTGTTGATTCTCTTTAAGAAAGTGATTCATCCCTAAAAGTATAACCTAGAGCTTCATTACGACACCTATATAATGGTAGCCAAAAATGAAAATATCTCATAAAATTTTGTTTTTCAGGTTATGTAAGTAATCACATAAAGGACTACAGAAACAAACACTGAAAATATCTGGGAACAAATCTCTTCCTCACTCTCTCACATGTGTGTATCCCATTATTCTACTGAATATTTCTACTTTTTACAGGCTTTCTGTCTTTATGATCAACATTTTTTGGAAATTTTTTCTGCAAGCTATCAGTAACTCATCAGGAACACTAGCAATCATACTTAAGTTGCTCTTGTTAAACAATCCACAGATAATTGATTTTCATGTAAAAATATTCATCAGTAGCTTAGCCAGCACCTTATGAACTAGACAATCACTCCACATTACCACATTAAAAAAGGGGAAAAAAAAAAGTTTGCTTCTCTTGCCTTTTTTTTTTTTTTTTTTTGGAGGGGGCAAGTTACTTATTTTTTTTATTTTATTTTGTGTTACTGAGATATTGCCATTTTACATGATGAGTTAAGACTTCAGTAGTTCAGTATGAATTGGTTGTCTGAGCCTCAGGTCACAGAATCACAGAATCACAGAATCTTTAAGGTTGGAAGGGACCTCTAGAGATCATCTAGTCCAACCTTCCTGCT
>JAVCKT010098316.1:0-10841 GCA_032273925.1 Rhynchotus rufescens
TGCTTTACTGGATTACTGTGGAACATCATCATCTGTGAATCCTGGTGGCTCCCCAGGCTGTTGAGTACAGTCCTTTCCTGATCACTTTTTGTGTCTGTATCCCTGTTTCTCCTAAGCAATATCTTTTGGAGATGGGAAGAGGGAAAGAATCTGTATTATCACAGTGGCTTCCCTTACTCTGACATTTCTTCATGGTGTGCAAGTATCCCGCTTGTAAGGTGTAAGTGTGTTTGTAAGGTGTAAGTACTGTTAACATTCCACAGTCTGACTGGAAATCTATCCTATGATTTAATTAAGGAAAATCTTGTCCTTTTTTTCCAAACAAACAAATCCAATCTTTACTTTTTATTTTACCTGCCTTTATGTTCTCAGAACTTCTAAATTATAGACAAATTTTGATTGCTTGCATGAGAAAATAAAAAATTTGTTACCTGCATGTCAAAAGAAGCATTTTTTTTCATAAGGAAGAGGCTTGTAACAAAGCCTCTTTCAAATATATTGCTTTCAAATAATCTTTTTTCTTCCTGAAATAGAAGGAAAGGTTGGGCAGTTGTAGAGAAATAAAGCACCAAGTGTAATCCTTTGGGCTGAACAGTTAGGAGAGGCACATTCTGAACTAACAAGAGGGAAATCATGAATGTGGTACAGGCAGAAGTTAAAATCTAATACATTAAAATTTCTGATCTCTGCTACTGAGGCTCCAACAGATGAACACTGTAACTTGTATAGCATTACATTTAAAAGGACTTGCTTTTCTTAGTGAAATATGTAGAAACTTACTGGAGACATTATTGGAGATTTCGGTACAAACTCAATACAACTCCAACACAACCTCAAAAAGAGTATGCCAGAGCAAGAAATTTTGTTGTTTTTATTGCATATATTTTTAACCAGAGAACAGTTGAAACACATGCAGTCGCACATGCCACTACTTGGTCTAATAGACTTTCTTGTACTTAGCACAGCCAAGGGCTCAGATTTTCCACAGGAGAACTGTATGCACACCGAGCATACATGCTGAGTGACACACAAACTGCTAAAGCAGAGCCTTGTTTCACTCAGGTCTTGAGACAAAATCATTTGAACTTTCTGGACAGTCATCTGCACTGCATCACCTTTCAAAATTCATACTTGAGTTTGCTTTCTGTACAGTGACATAAAAGATGCAGGCTTATTATAACCAGCCTAGAATGTCCAAAGGGCCGGGCCTAGATTCAACTAGGCTGTCTCACCACAGGAAGGATTTTTAATAACAATATAAAAAAAAGCCTTCCATAGGCAAAAGCTTCATACTTAAATACAGCAATTACAGAAAATCTACAGCAAATGGAATTGAGAACAGAGGCACATTTCCTGAATTTCACTGACTTCAGCCACATTCATTACTCTTTCAGCGGGTCCAGCCTGGCCCTTGATCTCCAGAATATCAGTGGTCCTCGTTGCTTCTGTAATTCTGCTTCCGTATTAGCATTTTCTCAGGGCCTGCAGAAGAGTTTTACTTCATCTGCATATATTATGTTCTCTTTAGTACCATACTATTTGGATTGAAAGCTACAGCTTAGTTTTCTCTTTGTTTTTCTTGACTTGTTCACACGGCACTGCTGGAGATAAAGGTAACCTGCTGCCATTCTCTGAGACAAAAAAAAAAAAAAAAACAAAAAAAAAACATCTTTTGTTCAACTAATATTTGACTAAGGAAAAAGCAGAAAAATGGTTTTCCTGCACCTGATGATGGTTGTGTATGTCTAGTAGACAGCCTCTTTATACTCCATGGGTTCATCCAATTCTAAGGATTATAACAGTTTAAACGCAACAGGAAGCTTTATAAGGAAAAAATAAATAAAATAACTACCATCCAGGCATGGTAATTATAGTTCCAAGCGGAATATCTAGCTACTACTAGTAGCTCATAATTTGGAATAATTCACCCTTTCACTTCTGAAATGTTGCTTTTCAGGGAATCAGAATGGAAATACTTATTACTATAAAATGTATTAAAGAGTGTGTTTTAGTTTTGACCATGCTACTAATGTTACTGAGTCTGCCAGATTAGGCCACATAGTAAAATGAAAAATAGTAGTAAAGCTTATGCCCCAAAGCTGTAAGTCATGAGTGGTCACACAAAACTCTGAGTGCCAGAATTGAAGCTGTACAAATCCATACATGCTCAAAAATAGGGTTTTACCACAGCACTGAGAGAATGATCCCCTGATAGAACAATTCACAAAGAGGAATAATAGGGAAACCAAGATGTCAGCTCTTTAAATCAACACAGACGAACAACTACAGATAAACTGTAATCTTAGTATATATTGACTGGATGCACAGTGAAAATATTTGCCTTTTTTATGCATATTATCCGACAGTATTACAGCTTCTAACCTTAGATGTCTGTGAAACTCAATCTCTTAGATTAGAAACATATTGCATTGCCACATGGGCTAAAAAGTAGGATTTGGGCATTAAGCTTCCCCCGTACCTCTGAATGGCAAGTTCCACTTTTTCAAAAGGAATTGCACCATAATATCCATAATATCTAATCCAAGTTAAAATCGGTTGGTGTACCTGGCCATGGTACGACAGAGCTAGGAAACACCAATAATCTCATTATTTTCTACAGACAATTTTATTAGTATGTGAATAAATGAAATGGTTGCACTGGCTCAGCTGGCAAGTAATGCATAAACAGAGCAAGTATGCAAAGTTGTTATTACAGTATGTAGTGTTTGTATAAATCTTCCTCCTCTTGCAGAAATGGAAGTCTCATGATAATTTTGATAAGTGGAAGTGCAATTGCAGTTGGTAGCTCATAATAGAACATCATCATGAAATCTGTTTGCATTTTAAAGAGCTTCTAAACAAGTCATTATGAAAGACAAACATGGTTTTGTTTTAATAGTGAAGCAAGCTCTAGGTGAAAAGAGATGATGGTAAAGTTTTTGCCAATAACACAACACAGTAGTCAAGAAAATTTATCCAGCTTCATATACTTCAAACTTTTAAAATTTAAACTGATAATTACTGCAAAAAAAAATAGGTATGTATTTCAAACTATTTTGCTATTAATTTGTTATTTTCTCCTACAGGACTTTCAAATGTAATATTCTGCACAGAAAAAAATGTTTTAAATTGTTCCCCTTTACATCAAAACTAGATTTTCATTTTGGCAGCTCCTGAATCAAGCTCCTGGAAATCAATTTCCAGGTTAGACTAATCAGATGTCACACTTTCAAAAGGATGACTTCATGGTTCAGATGCATAGGCATCTACAATTTTGATTTTAAACATCTTTCAGAAGAATCTCAAATCTGTGCTTCTCTCAATGGTTGGAAGAGCTCTGATCTTGAATATATGTCACAATTTGTTACCCTTCTTATATTTTTGTCCTTTATCAGGGTTGAGAAATGATATGTTCTGGTTCCTAAGTGTTCTAAAAGAGTCAATCTGGGATTCATTCTCAAAAGTTGCCTTCTAGATCAGGCTTTTACAGATACCACAGAGAGTGTTACCACTTCAAAAGAAAACAATATAAAATTATATCTTATTCTATACAAAAGTCCTGATTAGAACATATTCTTGGGAGAAGCTGAACTCGGAATAAAACTTTTCTCTACTTGTGCACTCAGGTATATATTTAATTTGAACAAAGGTATCTGAATGTATAATCTAGTGTTTATACAGGGAACACCATCCATCCTTTTGAGATTGTTTTAATAATACAGAAGAGAATCCATGATCCCTTGTGCTATAAGAAGTACAAGAGAAAGTTTGACTACGTAGTGTACAGATTTGGACATATCTGGAGAAAGAAGTTTGTGTTTTATATCCCTGCTCAAAAGATCAGGATTTTAATCAATAACAACGCCACATAACAGGGAAGACTGGAGTGGGAACTTCTTTCCAAGTATTGCTGGAACCAAAACTCCAGGATTTTGACTGTAAATCAAGTCTAATGGTATTTGTACGCAGTGGACCTAAGCCCGACTTGAATAGAAGGTTTAAATACACTCTGATTCAGAGAAGCAGTGTGGTTCCACCATGGGGAAAGAAAAATTGCCTGGCCTTCCCACTTACCTGCCATTACAGATTCCTGCCAAGAATACTACAGTACTAGAAAATCTAACTGGCATTTTTATGGCAAGTATACGTAAGATATATATTTACAAGCTAAATATAGATAATAAAATAATCAAGTGTTTTTGAAAGAACTGTGAATTTTTTGTCAGATTTGCATATTTCATATCTAAGTTCCTTCATGAAATATCCAAGGAACAGGAAGATTTATTCTAAGGCCGTTCATTTCTAGTATAGTTGGAGAATTTGAGAAGGTCTAGCTTTAGCTCAACATATGGTCCAGTTCTACAGATTATGCCATAATGAAACACAAATAGAAATGCTTGTGTGACACTTTTAAGAACAAATTGGCTTGAAAATTTTGAGTGCAGCATTTTTATAGATTGAATGACACAATGAATTCTAGCATCTCTTTGCATTGCCAATGGATAATTATGATTATTACGAGGAGCATGCTTTGACTGAAAAGTTAAGTGATTCTCAACTTTCTACAGCTCTGAAAAGCTACTGCCCTCAAGAGGCTGTATGTGGAAGCAGAAAGCAATTTCTTTTCTTTTGGCTTTTCAATTATTAAATGTTAACATGAATTATACCTTGCACCCTCCAGTAATAATTAACGGAAGACAGAAGCAAAGCCTGAAGAACTTCAAATAGAACATGGGAGTCACACCAGTAAAGTATGTTCACTTTAAAGTTACTGAAACAAAAGCTTGCACAAGAGCTAGATATAAACTTACAGGCTGAACTCCATTAGATTGTTCTTCACTGCTAGAAGGACATAAGAAAGCAATTCATAAGAACTAAAATCACATGCTTATATTATTTTCAGATTGCAGACTATGATAATTCAATTACTTGCAGGAAAAAAAGAAAGAAAAACACATGTTAATTTAATAAAGTCAAGTTTTCTCAAACAATTTTGACTGCATTAGCAGATATTTCATATTTTATTTTCACTAAGAGGGGTCTTCCTACACATAGTTTACTAAATATATCTTTATCTGTTTTCTCACAGGCTGGTCTAGAGAATTTATCATTATACTATCCAGGTGCTTCATAAGCCTTAATTTATCTTCACAATATCCCTTTGAGAAAAGATTACTGTCAAAAGTATACACTGATTTATGTTGCTAATAGGAAACACTAACAGCATGCTTTCTCAAAGCGTTGAAATAGAAGAGTTTTTTTGATATAATACCCCAATATTCAAAAGTCAAATAAACCAGAAATTGCATCTTGCAATCTCTAATTCATGCCTACACACTTCAGACAATAGAGTGGAAAGTCATCTGCCACATGAATCTGTGTCACTTGAGTAAAGGGAATGAGTAACCCTTTCAAGAAGGTTGATCTCCACAGCTGGAACAATCTGTGGAGAAATAAACATAGTTATGCCTTCTTTGGATATCTTGAAACATTTTGTCAGATAGGCAACTGAGGAAGTGGAATTGTGAATTTCATTCTAGGTTTACAGACTGAAAAACAGCTGGAACTCCAGCTTTTTCTTTCCCTCCTTCCTCAAATTTTAGTTCTTATCCCTGGAATGCAGATGGTGCTCAGATCCAGACCCAGACCCTTCCAAAAGCTCTTCATCCATCCTCCACTTCCTGCCTACATGATTTCCAGACACCTACTGTATTTCCTATACACTGGAGTTTTCCAAGTGAATTTGATAGTGATATGTCAGCCATCAGTCCAACAGCTGAGGATACTCTTGCTGGGACAATAGTATTTAAATCTGTAGTTTAAAGAGCTCAAGCACTATGTTTTAGTCTGGGTGTTTCTTGGCATACTGGTTACTTAAGGGAGCTCCCTGGAGCATTCTCTGCTGAGTCTGAGGCACCTCCTGCCAGCTGCTTTTACTAGTATCCAGTTCTGATTCTTCAGGTTCTCCTTTGCACATTAGGTAAGTCTTCTTTCCTGCAACTATAAGCCCTTTAGTTTTAATTTCTTTTTTGATGATGTAAGAGAAAACATTCACGTACAGATAAAGAAGGATAATAAACACAGTTTCTGAATACCCAATTGTTTTCTCCCTAATGATAAAGCAATATAGACAATATAGGTGACAGGAGAACTCAAAACGCTTCTCAATTAGCTCCCCTTCTTTCAGACATTCTTGGAGAGATCCATCTTTACTTAAGGAGCAGGAGTCTCCTTAATTTTCTTTGTACACAGAAATCTTTCTTCAGTTTATTCAGCAAAACTAAAGGCTCCTTAAGATGGATTCAGGGTCATTTATGTTGGCCCATGATGTATTTTGTTCTACAGAGTGCATCTACCAAAGGATCAATTGTTCTTCCTCCAGCTTGGCCCCTGTATACTTACCCACACTTTGCTACCATGATTCTAATCTAGATACTGTGGACTGCTCTGGTCCATACTCTTTATCTCCTTTCTTTCATCTGAAACAGGACAAAGTTTATACCCCCAGCAATCTCCTATGGAGATTTCCTGTTGATCAAAGTATCATCATTAAAATCAAGCAGTATTCCCTCAGTCTGAAATCACACTCTGAAAGGTCAGGAACGTATACCAGCAAAGGCTTTTGTAACTATCATTGTCATAGCACCGCTATAGAAAGCTCACAATAGCAGCGAGATACACAAACATAAATTATACAGACAGCCTTGCCAAATGACCATGCTATTTTACTCCAGTTCTTCCCCTAACACAGGAAATGCTTTTCAGTTCTGAAATCTTGGCCTAAGGCCTCATGGAATGAGAATGGTATTTTCACAGCCTAATCTGCTTCGGCAAGCAGGAGGGGAAGGAGCACGCACAGTGGAGGCAAAAAACACCGAGAGAATTTGTTTTCTAAGTCTACAAAGCAGAGTTTTTCTGCAACCTGTAACTCAGCAATATCTAGGCAAACTATCACATAAACAGCTTAATGGACATCTTGATAACCATGACAAATTCCTTCTGAAAAACACATGTATATGAAAGCTTTTCAATAAGACAACCGTGGCAATTTATCATGGACAAAAGAAAAAAGAGGGAAAAAAAAAAAAGAATAAAAGAAGGAGAGACACTAATCTTGCTCTCTAAAGTAAACAAAAAAAAACCCAATGGAACTTCTCAGCATAGGCAAAAAGCAAAGTTCAACATAAAAGTTACTTCATCACCTGAGCCATCTGTAATAACCTTGCTTTTGACTGTTGAATGCACATGCATCATTCAGATCAACTATATGTTGCTAGAGCTTGATACAAAAAATTGCTGACTGAAGCATGTCCACTTCAAGTGACAACACTTGAAGTAGACGGCATTTAGTTAATAAGCAGTATGAATCATACTGACAATATAGGCAATTTCCTTAAGTCCCCAGGAAGTGTTCTCATGAAAAGTCTGGTAGGGCTATGAATATTGTGTTAGACAAAGACTGCCCTGTAAGGGACTGGGATCTTTATACTGGATACCCTGAAGAAGAGCAGTGACGAAAACATATTCAGAACAAAGGAAATACAAATATTCTAACTCCACAGACAGCTCATATACTGAAGCAATCCTAGCATTATTTTTTGCTCCCTCCTGTTTGCTACGACATATACCATAAGGATTCACTTTATTTAATTTACTAGATAAGTAGCTAATTAGAAGCTGCTCTTCAGCCAACTGAGAAGAGACTGAAACAGCTTTTACAGCTTGTTACATTCACTTAGATGGGTCACAGAGGGAAGGCACGCATTCATTTTCAATGTGACCACTACTGGTTCCCTGCCATTTTCAGGGTTATGTTAATTCAATTCCCAGTGAAAGAAAATGAGGCACGTACAGAACATTATTCACTATTTTCTTCCCTTTACAGGTTGTCTTTGCTACCAAGGACACTGAGAAGGACAAGGTAGTCTTCATACGACACTACTGTTTCATGGGCCATGGCACTATAAAAGCAGTAGTGTCTTCTAATTGATCACTGGTAGTACATCTTTCCAATTGCAGCAGTGAAAACACGATTGATGACACCAGGGATGATTTAAGTTAGCTCTTACCACAACTTATGGAGAAAAGGTCACCAAGAAATTATTTGAGGTGTAGAAGGCTGAATTCAATCAGATGCTTTTGTTTTCTTGCTATTCGCTCTGACTGCCGCAGCTGAGATTTCTATTTCATTGAGTTGCGCATTATGTGGTTCTTTGTCCTTCTAAGTTCTTTGCCACTAATACCTTTATGATTGAAATGTAGTGAATTAAGGGCTTTTTTTTTTTCAAAAGTGTAAAAGGAGTATTTTCTGTTTCAAACAAAAACTCCAAACAAGACTCATCTCACTCCTGTACAAAACCAAGTGCAATAATTTCTTACTTTTCAAGACAGGTTTGACCTTCACATCTATCATCATACTTTGACAATAGGAACAAATCGCTCTATCCTTCTTGTGCTCTTGCTGGAGGTCCACTGGCCCAATTACCAAAAAGTTAACCAGAGTGTTTTGTTAATATTTAGCAGTATTTATAGCGTGGGGCACTTACATTTCATGGACTCAATTCCTGAGCATTGCCCGACACATCAAAGTGAGATTCAGGTGTCTCCCCTTGCCTCCAGAAAGAAAAAAAAATGCATATATTTCCAAAGAGGGAGCTGTGATGCATAGTAATTGGTATCCCAGTCTATGGCGATCAAAAATACAGTATATCAAGCTACAAGAGATGAATCTGCTCTACAGGTGAACATGACCACTAATATTACCAATACCAGCTTGCTATAATTGAAGTCTACATCACAACTTAGTCACACAAGCAGCACTGAGGCAGCTTGAACTCCATCCCCAGGTGCTTTTCAGAAGTAGGATATTATCTGAGGTGTTCTGCTCAGCAACTCTTTCTGATACCTTTGCAATCAATTTCTGAGCTCTTGGTCCTCATTTTTGCCCCACTGGTTGGTTTTCCCTTAGAACCAGTTGTCCATCCTCCTTGTGTCTATTATTCCTCTAGCTCTTTCCTATCCCAGAAGGTCCTGGTTTGTTAAAACTCAGTAAACCACACAGTTCAAAGAGCAAAATGGCAAAAGATCCATGTCTGAAGGTCACAAGTAAACCATAGGTAAGAACAAGCACAAGGATTTTAGTATGTTACCTGAGCATTCCCAGGTGTCATGCACTGGTTTGTCACTTAGATGTTTTATGCAGTGTTTCAGAAAGTCATTTTAGAGGTGAAATTCATCCAGTTATATCACCACCATAAAATAAAATAAAATAAAATAAAATAAAATAAAATAAAATAAAATAAAATAAAATAAAATAAAATAAAATAAAATAAAGTGGGAGGTACCAATTGGGTTACAGTGTGCAACACCTGCTCCCCCACTTGCACTATCTGCTATGCTGTGACAGCTGTGACTTACACTGCAGAGCTGTCTCAGAGCTGGGCACCATCAAACACAAACTGCACTTGTGTTTCTCCCCCCTTCCACCCCCCTCAAAATAAACTTTTTCAAATACTGATAAGATTAGGCCATTGAGGTTTGGGATTCAAACAGTCAAAATATTGCCAGACTTTGGAATAACTTTTTGACTAAGAAGAAAGTGAAAGACAAGTATGATCTTTAAAATTTGAACTTAGAGTTTTTGTTTTTCCTCTTACATGTTCTCTCATTCTTCTATCTTGAAAAAAATAGACTTTTACAACAGAAAATAAAGCAAAAGAAGAAGTGAATTACATATAGTGATTTTAATTCCATTTAACTAAATCAAGAAACAGCTATTTTTTAACCTTTATGTCTTTTACTCATGGAATATCAATTATTTTTAATTCTTCAATTATCTTAAAAATTCTAAGTAGTTTAACTAAACTTTCCAGATGTAATAAATGAAATTATTTTCTTATAAAAATTACCTTGCCATGACCTAATGCTATAATTACACGTAAATATAGCAGAATACAAAATAATGCTAGAGTATTAGTAATTCAGTCATGAAGAGAATGACAGGTGCATTAAAACCACTTTAAACAATCTTAGTTATTTCTTTGCTCTGTTATGATTTAGGCATCCTGTCTGACAGAACATACCCTATCTTAACCATACGAAGCCCAGATTCAACTTAAACATATTTTCAGATTTTGGTCTAAAAAAAACCCTAAGTTAGATCCAGTATCCCTAAAATAAGTAACTCATGTCTTGAAAATTTCAGTTTTGATGAACTGAGGTAGTGCCACATTTCAAAATTACCCAAGGTACTGTGAGTTCACAGGCCTGATCCGAACTCTACTGCTTACTTAAGAAAGTCGAAATGGAGAGGTGAGAGGGAGAAACCCACATGTAACAGCAGAGAACAATACCACACATACGCAGTGTCTAAGACACATCCTCAAATGCAGCAAGAGAGACATCTCATCACGATTCTACCACTTCAGAGAAAGTAACAGCATAGCTAGCTTGTACACTAGGCTGATGTCCCATGTAAGCAATCACTAGAGCAAAACAAGTCACACCAAGCAGCAGCTTAGACCCAAATGGAGTATTTCTACCACCCAGTTAAAATTTTATAGAATTGCTGGACTGACCTGTACAGCAGGCTCACAAAGCTCCAAGCTCCAAGTGGAATCCAAGAGAGCTGCCTACCAGGGAGAAAAGCTTCTCTTTGATTCCACATCAGCTTTGGAGGTGAGGGGCTCCCAATGTGCAAAAGCACAATGCCAAGAGAAACTTCACCGAGCCCATTATAACGTGCTGGTTGTGTAAAAGCCTTGTATTTCATAGAATCATAGAATCATAGAATGCCCAAGGTTGGAAGGGACCTCAGAGGTCATCTAGTCCAACCCCCCTGC